>JADLZK010006727.1:0-32993 GCA_015847255.1 Hyparrhenia diplandra
TGGAAAACACAACATTCCGTGAATGAGCTACGCCGACGCTGCCGCAGCGGCCGAGTGGAAGCCTGGCTGCACGTATGGGCTCGATGAGTCCCCGCCCCGCTGTTGAAAACGGCGTATGCTGAAAAACGCTAATCGGGTAACGCGCACTCGACGCTGAGCTCGGGCGCTGTCCCGGGCGGCGCCGGACGTGAGTCTCGCAGAGCATGTTATCGGTGAGTCGCCGCCGCATCGGGCGTACCGGGTGCGGCCCGTGGTGGTGGCCAACTGCTCGTCCTCGCGATGGGTTTGAACGGCGCCCGCGCCAGCATGCATAGCCGCGCTCGAGCCCCGTCGCGCATGCGTACTTCATCTAATTCAAACATAACAGCTCTAGCTCGGATGGGATGTCTAAGTATGTCTGTGTTTGGCCGGCATTTGGGAGTCCTCTCGGGTCATTCTCATCATCCTAACATACTTTGAGCCGAGCCAACTCCCTCCCTCCTCTCCCCCTTTGCTTCTTAAAGTGAGCACTATTCTTGAGAGTTGAGGTGATTCAAGTGCATCTTGCTTTGATCTTTGCATCTAGAGGCGCACTTGGGGAGCTTGTGTGAGCCGTGGGATTTCTTTTGTTGCATCTAGAGAGCACCCACTCCTAGCCGCTTTTGGGATTGGTGGAGGCGTTGGTAAGAGCTGGGTGATTGTTCTTGGCCACCTCCTGATTGATTTGTGAAGAGGGATCAGGTATCCTCAGCCGACGACAAATTGCAAGTACT
This sequence comes from Hyparrhenia diplandra, assembly GCA_015847255.1. Classification (NCBI taxonomy): domain Eukaryota; kingdom Viridiplantae; phylum Streptophyta; class Magnoliopsida; order Poales; family Poaceae; genus Hyparrhenia; species Hyparrhenia diplandra. The sequence goes on from JADLZK010006727.1 coordinate 753, forward strand.
ACATTGCTCGTGGTTCCGGGTACCTCCCTTATTTGCTTTGGTGCAAAGTAGCCCAAAGGCACTTGGCTAGGAGTGAGCTCCACCTTGCCCCCACATGAGAAGGTCGGCACAACGGAGAGTAGCTTGATGGGTGCTCGGGCGAACTTCGGTTAAATCGCAGGCCCTTCATTGTGTGATTGTTGTCTCCCCGAGTCTGTTTAACCGCTACGGCTAACCCATTAGTAAAATTGTGCCGCGCTGGGCCCCGTAGAACCCGGATGGTTGGTGTGAGATGACACAAGATGTATCATGGTTCAGGCCACGCCGCCGTGATGTCCGGGCCGGGGTGGAGTAGCCGCGGTATCCCGCACCGAGGCGCCAGAGTAGGGGAATGGGCGCAGGCTGGTGTTAGAGAGGCCGAACCTCAAGTCTCCGCGTATGCGGCGATTGAGCCGGGTTGCTACGCTGTCGCGGTGAAGTTGGCATAGGCGCGGTGCTGACGATCTCTTGCCCTGGCTTCTATGCGCCCGGCACTTTATGCGTCAGCAAAGGGAGGCCGGGCGCAGTACATGTCCTATGTTTAGCGGAAATTGCTTGGCCGGTGCCTTGCGCCCTGGCGGCGGCAGAGATGGGGCGCGCCCTGGGATGTTGTCGCGGGAAAGCGAGATCGCCCCTTCTCCCGGACCTTCGTGCGTCCCTTAGGCGACGCGGTCCGAAATGATTCGCGGTATGCGCTGCATTGACTCCTGAAAGTCCCTTGCTTTTCCGCGCTGAGGCGATGCTCGGTAGCATGCAATGTAGCTGTCCGAGGTACCCCGATGGTGACCGAACTTGGTTGCGCGCGCCAGGCGCCGCTGCCATGGCCGCGAAGCTAGCTATATCCGGAGAGCCCCTTCTGATGGGCGCTACAAGTGGAGATGACATTATTATAGTGTGAGGGTGGTTGTCACAAAAGCACACTCCGTGAAGGTGTGAAATACTCAAGTAACGTGGTGTTCGGGGATGGTCCGGACGGGCGCTACGTAAGGGACTGGACCACCCGTAGCTCTCCGGGCGAGAATCCGCGTGTCGCTCTGCGTCATTCGCCTTTGTCGCAACCGCCGACATCCCGCTTCGTCTTCTGTCTGCCAAGCAGCCCGTCACGCAATCGGACGCCAGGGTACGCCCGCTACGCGTCTCGGGACTCTAACCGACTGGACATCCCCTCGAGCCACCGGACGCGAGTCGCTGATTCGCCCTCGCCCGTGAGCTCCTCGGGCCGAGCGCTTCTCGGGTTGTCTTTCGCTGATGGCGCGTGTTGAGGCCGACATTTCCTCGTTGATTGCGCTGTGAGGGTGCCATTTTGTTTTGGCACTCGGCGCAGAGCTCGCCAAGTTTTCCTCCTCGATGAGGTGGGTCCACTCTTCGTGAGGTTTAGAGCGATGCTTGATGTGGTGTCTTCGCTACCGCGTCGGGAGCTTTTCCGAGCGCGCGCTGGCTGCAGCGCACTTGCCGTGTAAGCTCTTCGAGGCCCCTCGCAGGGGCGTAAAATGTCCGGCGTGCGCGCGGCGCGAGACGTCTTCAGCGCTCTTCCATCAGCGGCGTCCGCCGCGACGTGGTAGTGTGCGTACCCGCGCCTTTTGGTGGGTGCGCGCTGAAGGCGCGAAGCGCAAGTGTGGTCTCTACCGCGATTGGAAGCGCGGTCGCTCTCGCATCGGAATATGAAATGGCATGTAGCCCTCTTTAAATTTGCGCGGCCTCGACCGCTCGCTGGGCGCCGCTCGGCCAGCCACCGCTTCGACATTACCTTTCTCCCTTCCTGACACCTTCCTCGCTCCTCAGCCGCGCTTGATGGGAGGCTGGAGTCGGCTCGCATGCTGGCTGGCCGCGTAGCCATCGCTCGCCCATCTCTGGTCGCAAGGGCGTCGGCGACGCAGCGCCGCGGCATCGGAAGCCCCCGTGGCGGGGAGAGGCCCGCGAGTTGCGCGGGGCGCCTACCCCAGCCGGGCCGCGGCGCTTTTCCGCTCCCTCCCTTCGAGACATCCACGCCATCTCAAGCGCTGGGTAGAGGGAGAAAGCGCGTCGCCGGGATGGCAGCTGGATGCGCTGGAGCAGCACATGGCGCTTCCCAAAGAGATCCAAATTGCCGAACGCCGACTGCAGCCCGCCAGCTTCGTAGTGCTCTTTCCTCCTTGCTCGCCGAGCCTCTTCTTCTCTTTGTCTCTAACGCATCGCACGCTTGCTCCGTGTCTTACCGCTACGAGGTGGACCGCCTCGAGTGCGCCAGCCGGGCCGCTGCGCTCGTCTCCGGCCATGGTGCGTGTGGCCGGATCGCGCGCGTCCGCCGCGGACCGTCGCACTTGCCAGGCTCGGGCTTCGCTACGGCGAGACCTTTTGGAGACGCATCGTGATGACTTCGACGATCTTCGGCGGGCGGATGCCGCGACCGCTCTCGCTGGCCGACGTGGCGGGCTATCATTGCGAGTGAGGGGAGGCGCGTACTGCAAAGCGCGTGGCGGCCGGGCGGGGATCCCCCTCGTGTACGTCCTCATCGCGCGTGGGCGTAGGCGGTCGTGGTTCCGCCTTTTCTTCCGTGAAGCTTTGCGCCCTCTTTCCTTGTTTATAGAATCGTGGTTTGAGATACGCCAAAGCACTGTTCGCTAAGTATTCTCGCTATTTGTGCCACTGAAAATTCCCGCGAGCGCTGAGGTAGTTTCTGCGCTTATGGCAGGGTACTGCTCTATGCGGCGACGCCCTCAGCCGGATGTAGCGGCAGCCCTTTGGGAAGGTGCAGTGTGTTTTTCCTTCTTTCCCCGCTCGGGCAATCGCGCCTTCTGGACATCTTTAGCGGATCACTACGCTACCGTCCTTACCTGGCGCCGAATCCTTTCGCTGTGCAGGTGTCACGTACCTGCAGGCGCATGACAGCGGCCCTTGTCTCTCGCACGGATCCGCCTAGTGTCCGCGATTTCCTTTAAATCATTTATCTCAGCAGAAAACGAGAGGGTGGCCGGTAGGTGACTCGGTCCTCGGCATGGATGAAGGTGCCCGCTGGGCAGTGAGCCGCTAGCTGGTGGTCGCAAGTGGAGGCTCATGCCCCATTCGGCAGGGGTTGATTGCGGCACTCACGGGCGCCACTTCCAACCAGGTGCCGTTTAGGTATGTCAAGGGAGTCTCGGATCCGCTCGGAGCAGGGTCCGGATGGCTCGGCTGCCTCCCTCGCGATTCTCTACTTACTCAGCCGCCTGACGCCTTTATCGGTGTCCCAGCCCTAGGGTTCTAAATGCAGGCCGTGTGGATGGGGCACACCGACAAAACCCCCCGACTGGTGCCCCCTCGAGGCGGCCGTTGAAAACCCACATGGGCCCGCCTCTCAACCTTCCGGGACCGCAATCCACCCAAAGGTCGGGTGCTTTTTGGATGAAGGGAAGGAGGCTTGTGGTCTCGTCACCCGCAGGGGTCCTCCCAGCTCTCTCCTTTCCCTATCCCTTGCCAAAGGTGCACGGTTCGGTAAAGCACCGCCGCACTTGCTCGCGCTGGGAACCATCGCTGATGCCCCCATCTTTTATAATTGACCTCGATCATTTCTCCATGAGAAGGAGGGTGTTTGGTGTTTTTGGGATCGGGGTACGGCTACCGACTAGTAAATTTGAAGCCAAGGCTGGCCCCAGGAATCCGTGATGGTTGGTGCAGATGACACAAGGTTTATACCGGGTTCAGGTCAACGCCGCCCTACGCCCGCTTGAATGAGCAACTGCGGTAGTATCCGCACCGGAGGTGCTCGTAGTAGGGGAATAAGCGGGGAGAGAGAGAGGCCTGAACCTCAAGTCTCCGCGGCGTGGTGATTGGAGCTAGGGTTGCCAATGGTGTGAAGTCAAGGGCATGAGTGCTTTCGACTTTGCTCCTATCTCTATGCCCTCGCACCCCCTTTTTATAGTCTTAAGGAGGGCCGGGCGCAGTACATGGTCTCCAAGTGTAGGAAATTGCTTGGTCGCGGTGCTTGCACCGCATCAGAGAGAGAGGGTGTCCTTAGTCGCCGCCGCGGAAAAGGAGGATGTCCTCCCCCAGGTCCTCCGTGTACCCCCGTTATGTGGATCTCAGAATGATTCATGCCGCAGGGCATTGACTTTCGACCCCTCGCTTCCCGGGGAAGATGCCCGAGGGGGTGGTGAAAGGCCCTCAGGGTACGCCGGATGGTGACTGAACCATCACCGCATTCGGCCCGAAGAGGGTTAGCGCCGTGGCTGTCATCCGAGGCCTCCCCGAAGATGGGCACGGAGATGACATTGCCGCAGTGGGTGGTTGTCACAAGAGCACCTGCGTGAGGTCCGATCAGCCGCCTCACGCGGCGCTTCGTGACGCAGCCGACAAAGGTCACAGCGCGATTTGACCACCGCTGCCTCCCCGCGCAGGGAATCCGCGTCGTGGGCTGCAGCCTTTGCTGCCAGACGCGGCCAGCCCGCTCGCCCCTGTTGTCGCTGGCCCGCTGCCGCATTGACGTGCACTCGGTGGGCGCGCTCCGGGCGGAGGAGGTTCCGGGCGAAGCGTCCTCTCGCATCCGCCTCCTGCAGAGGGGTCGGGCGAAGTCGCCGATTCGCCCGGCCCCGACCCTCAGGCCGCGTCCTCGGCCGTTCGCCCGGCGCGGTGGTGGCGTCGCAGGCGGCCGCTTCCTCCTGGGTTGATTGGGCGCTTCGGTGGGTACCCCTGGCTTTTGGTACTCGGCCAAGTAGGCTCCTCGAGCCTCAAGAGGTGTGCCACCTTCTCGGTGGCTTCTGGGGAGGATGTCTGGCCGTGAGGGTCTCTGGTCCGGCTTCGGCCGGTGAGTTTTTCGAGCGCAGCTGCGAAGCACTGCCGGGTGAAGGCCCTCGAAAGCCCCCGTGAGGGCGCAGATGTCCGTCCGGCTTTACGCGACGACGCCAAGTCCTTCTTTATCGCTCACTCACGAGCGCCCATTCGCAGACAGCGGTGGGTTACACGCCGCCACCTTCGCGTGCGGCGCGAGCTTCAAAGCGTGGGCGGCCACTAATCGCGGCTTTGAAGGCGATATCGGCCTCGCTCGCTTCCTCGGCCGGAAGGGCGTAAGGACCGCGGTTCCTCCGGTACACCGCAATTGCGCTAGCCCTGCGCTGCCAAGCTTGCACATTGCTAACACCAAAAATTTGCAGAGTCCGGATGACTAGTGGACCTACGCGACAAATCCATTCTGCGAAAGAGTCATTCGCTAGCAAGAAAAGCGTACCGCAGCTTGGCCGTAGCATTTGGGAAGTCAGCCAAGTATTCTCGCCAAGGAGCCTAAGTCCGGTGAAGGAGCTGGAGTTTAAAGCATGGTTCGCAAGCTGCGGAGCGCCAAGAAGAATATCCGAGGACGAGGGCCCACATCACGCAATTCCACGATTCGAGAAGACTTGGAGGACAATGTATCTTAGCTAGATATTTTCGCTATTATTATTCAGAATTAGTTAGGGACTCAATAAGCCCAGTGGTATAAATATGAGACCCCCTAAGAATCGTGAACCGGCTACCCAAATCAATACAAACAACCCGGCTCGCGCCTTGGCCTCGCCACCCCCTCGAGTCCGCCGTCGTCATTGATCTATCGCAAGAGGATTCATCAACCCGCCACCTCTCTCGTAAGTACCGCAACCTTGCACCATGTCTAGTATCGCCAGCGGATTTAGATTATTGCAAGAAGTCTTGTTCACGCTTTTTAGTATCGCCGCGTGGATTTAAGCCATCGTAAGGCAAGAGGTTCTTTTCACGATCATGAGCCATCCGGCTAAGGTCCGCTAAGAGCTAGTTATTGGCTTTATTAGATTTTGGCAAGATCCGATGAATTCATTAAGTTACCACGGTTCAAGCAATGCTTTCAATTTATTTATTTAATTATGTTTGCACACACTTTTGCCCAATTTAGATTGAGACGCCTCGCCTTTATCTTATCATAGATCTAGTTGCTTTTAGTACTTTAAATTGTTCATCCTACCTTGCTACTAGATTTATCTGCTCATCGTAGAACAGGTAGATCAATCTAAGTTGTCACATGTTGCGGTTCGTATGCGTTAGATCTTGACAAGACGCGGTCATCCGTGGATACGCATCTTTGGGTTAATTCTAGAGCTAGTCATCCGTGGACTAGAGATCGCTTTAACTCGAGCAGGTTTTTTGCAGGGTAGTTCCTTATTCATGGACCCCGATTCGCCAAGCTTGGTTTAACACGGTTATGCTTTCACGGTCATGAATGTCCATAGCGATGTTTATGATTTATATTCTTTTTATTTATCATGTTGTCAATTAATTCGATCCATGCAAACAGCTTTACGATAGCACATCATGATGATCGACTTTACTTGTTCAAACATGTCTTTTATGATCGCTCAAAGAATCGCTTTTACATCATATCTTCATATACGCCACCGGATGTATTCATTATTTGTTGACAGATAGCTCTCATAGCTATATGTCTTTACATCCGCCTTAGAGCCATACATGCGAACCGCCTTGGTCTCACCGTGCATGTTCCGCATCTCACGCTTACCTCCTTGTCAATTAACAGACAAATTGACCGGCACGCCTTCGGATTCAAGACACTCGGGTAGTAAAGCCGCCTATCTCCGCTTGTCGCTGTGTGGGCGCAGGAGTAGGATTTTGTGCCTACACACTTTTTGGCACGCCCAAGGGGGACACGCCAAGATCGTAACACGATGCCCGACAATGTTGATATGACAAAGTCATCCAAGTCCAGATGGATGACTTGCCTCCCCGACTGAGGCCATGGTGAGAGAGATGTGCTTAGCCTTCTCAAAAGTGCATGTCATGCTTCTCCAAGCAAAGAGCGGTACGATCATCCGTAAGACGGATCTTCCAAAGATATTGATGCCCTGCGGACAAGGGATATGCTCAAAGAAATATCCGATGAAGAAGAGGGGCAGTGAAAGGAAGATGAGGAACCAAGTCCTCAAGAAACTGGGCCGGATGGAGGAGATTGTTGCAGCCGCTGTGGGAAGTGCAATGACTAATCATAATATGGCGCTCTTTCAACACTTTCCGCGATATCATGAAGGCTAGCTTTGGGACCCGAGTTTGATCAACACTTTGAGGCCTCGGCTTGGTGAGCTTTCGTGGCCAAGATATATACATACGCCTAAGCCACCACCAAAGAAAGGAGTTGTAGGTCAAGAATGGAGGAGAGAACAAGACACCGTAAAACCAGAGGGATCCCGAGCCAAGACACATGGAGAAGCGGCGCTCGCATACACCTCGAATCCTCCAAAGATACAACACCTATTCAATAGCTCCAATGGCCTGGGTTACAGAGAAATCCCTTTGGCCCCGGGGTTACACTGTAGTTCGCTGACTACTCCCACAATTCATTTTATGCCAAATCCTCGGTATAGGCCAGCCGACAACAGACAATCTCATGGACCTTTAATTCAAACATGGATATACTCCCTAGCGAGGATGGTCGATATATGATGCAAAGACCAATTTGGGATCAAGCCCAAAAATCGGCCCTATGTGTATCGGGCCCACCATATCCTAATTGGTACAACAGGTGGCGCTTTCCTTCAAGATCAAGCCTCCTACCGACTTAACCAAGTTTTCTCGACAGACGACACTTCTACTACCGAACACACGGGCCGGTATCCGATTCGCTTGGGAGAGCTTGCCAATGATGAAGCATGGAGGATTTGTTTTTCCCATCATTTTACAGGCCGGGCTTTTCACATGGTTTGCTACATTGCCGGCCAATTTCTATTGAACCTGTCCGAGCTAGAAGACAAATTCCATTCATATTTCTACAAATGTTCCAATAAGAAAGAGCTCGTCGATTTTGATGGGGTTGACACATGTATACAATGAGACACCACAAGAGTTCTTTAAGAGGTTCGTGGAGACAAAGAATTCCCTGCTACTCTTGAACTTGCCGCACCATCGGGCTGCCTGGGCCAGGGCTATTCGAAAGCAATGCACCCGCCCATCGCTGAAAAGCTAGCCCGGCATGGAGTTCATGACCTTGGACAACTCTCAAGACGCTTTGTCACTCATGGCTACTCGGGCCCAGAGCATCAAGAAGGACACCCGTTTTCTAAAGGGCGCCGCGGTCTTATCGTGCATACCACTTCCTCGAAGAGGGAGAAGATGAAGATGATGGAGGAGGACATAGCAAATGCCGACCACTTGGGGCAAGGAGCCTGTCCAGTCAACCAAATACTGGATGAAGACACTAAGGGGGCATATGACTTCGACGCTCCAAGTCGGAAGAGCTCTTTGAGTTCTTAGTCAAGGAAGGACGATCAAGTTACCGTGAAAACCATTCTATGAAGCGCCCGTGATTGGGTCAAGACCGCGTATATTGTGGCTTCCACGATATGATCACTCACAACATCACGACCGCCGAATCTTTAAACAACAGATTCAGAGGGCCATACAAACAGGTCTCCCAAGTTCAACAACAATATGAAGGTGGATAAGGAGCCCTTCCCCGCAAACATGGTTGCTTTTCGATTCGTGCATGGTTTTCGCCAAGGATCCTAAGGGCAAAGGCCCAATGAAAGTGCCGACTCGAAAAGGGCAAAGCAAAGTGGATCAGTTGACCCCTAGTCGGCAAGTGTCTAGTGCAGTATTCAAAGAACATCGCGGTTCGGTTCCCAAATAGCCAAAAACAGAGAAAGGAGAAACCTCCAAACCAAGGGTGACATCTCGTGATAACGCTAAATAAATGGCAAAGACAACAAGAAAAGCAATATCATAGAGATCGCCAGCCTTGCCGTGGAATAGCAGAGGTATGAAGAAGAGATGTACCACCGAGAGCGTATGAGTACATGAAGGAACGAGAGGAGTCTCATTGGGACTGTCCTTTCTTTAGGCATTGCTAGAATGAAGGCTTTGAAGCTGCCCGCTAGGAACAATTGCCCGAATGCAAGCTGAACAATACCACGGGTATGCACAGTGCACGAGCCAACCGCCGGTCCCCATCCAAGAAAGACCGGGGCACGCCTTCCCGCAGGATGATCGGCGCTTAAAAAATAAAAGACAAGCGACACCCTCACGCCAAGAAGAGGATTGCGTATCAAGCATGGGCTGATGTAGAGGATTCCCGATGATGACATGGACTCTCCTCAAGAGTATGTGTGGCGAAGGGACAATGGTGCCCTCCCCGGTCTAAGGAAAAGCCGTAAGAGAAGAGTCCAAAATGCCTCAAAACAAGGAGCTCAAAGAAGCAAAATGAACGCAAAAATGTGTGGCGCCCAAAGAAGAAAAACTCGTGAAGCCACCATTCGCAAGTGGGCTTTTCGCAGATGTTAGCATGGTGTTTTACATCCCAATAGAGTTTGCAAAAGACCTACGCCGCACAAGCTATTACGCGGATCCAGAGGAACAAGATGCTTATTCAGATGAAGAGGCCTATTCTCGATTTTGACAACAAAGAGATGATTGATCTCCTAGGACAGCTTGGCATATCTATCAAGACAAGTCAGACGGATGTGCCTAGGGAAACACAATCATTTGAAGCCTCTTTTACTTGAAGGGATATGTGAATGGAAAACCTCTCGACTCATATGTTCGTTGATGGAGGAGCCGCGATCAACATTATGCCATATATACAACTTTCAGAAGTCAGGGGATGACCAAGGAGGATTTGCTCAAGCATACATTATGCTTAGGGACTTTGCCGAAATCCTTTCAGATACCCATGGAGCCGCTCACGTTGAGTTGATGATCGGCTCAAAGACTTTGATCACTACCTTCTTTGTGGTCCATGTAGCGGGGTCCTATAGCTTATTACTTGGAAGGGATTGATCCATGCTAATCGCTATGCTCCATCCACCATGCATCAAGTCCTCATCCAATGGAACGGTGATGACGCTTTTGAGATAGTGCCCGATGATTCGCAAGCATTGCCGCCACGAACCATCGCTCGGGAATATGAAGGCGCGGAGTGCTTCTCGTGCAGAATGGGAAGAAGGTCCCGCACAAGACCGCATAGTAAAGACCAACAAACCGATTGAAATTGTCGGCCTCATAGTAATTTCTAAGGAAAGATTTCGCGGTCGCTTCTAAAGAATCAGCTATTGCCAAATGTGATTGGCCTAATACGCGGTGAGTTATGTTTTGAACAAAGAAGATTGTTCTATCCTCAGAAGAAATAGCCCATGTATAAATCACGCCTTTTAGTAAAAAATACCCATGGAATTGAGAACAAAAAATAAATTTGTTATGTCGCTTTTAGTGCAAAAAAAATATATAAAAAATGACAATGTCAATATAGAGACAAAAGGATCTTTATTCAAGAATTCCGCAGACATGTCACAAAAAGTATGTAATATAAACGTAAGATTTCTACTTAGGATATAAAAATTTCTACCTAATAATCTTAAGTACTATTCGCAAGGGTCCCAACAGCCAGATCTTCACTTCTTTCCTTCATGGCGCCCTTGATCTTGTCAAATCTCCTCGATTCCGTGGGTTCACCGCATGTCATGCGACCAAACCGACACCGCTGCGGGAGGCATTGGTGACGCTTCGTACGACCTCTCGATGATAAATGAAAACAAAGAACAAATGATCACCACAAATAAAGAACATACAAACAGATCGAGCTTTAACGCATCGGCCAATATGGACCTCCAAAGCCATACGGGCATTCACGTCTCGTAGCAAAGATGAGGAGTCGCCATATCCAGACCGCTCGAGCTCCCTTTACGGCGGGGCGCTCTCTTCATCAGCTTCGATTATGAGAGTCTCCGCGATCCGGCCGGCGGAATCATCATCGTAAGAGATGAGGGGATTGGAATGCGCCGAGTGCCAAAACAAGAAGTCTGGTGCATTGTTGATCTAGAAGAAAAAGGATTAGAATGCATCAAGATAAGAGATGACTAGACCGCGAAGAGTCCGATCTTACCCGAGCTTAACGCGGAGCGTGGTGGAGGACCCCGAACTGCTGATTCTTCAACAATCTCCCTTTCCTTTACCCCGCCATTGGAAACTATCGGGTGTTGATGGGAGGTACTCGATGAGGAAGGAAAAAGGGGTGATGAACAAAATGGGCAATCTCACTATGCTTTGGACATATAAAACCCGGGACGTAAGGCCAAAACACAAGGGCATATTTTGCTATCATCAAGCACTATTGTTTTGCGGGCCGATTGATTTAAGATTTTTTTAAAGGTCGACATGCCAGCTTTTCACAAAAGGATTATTCCATTGAGGTCCTGCTCGGTGTTAGTATTCGCATGGTGACGATCTCGCATCAAGGTGATCAAGTTCAGACTCATACGCATAATTTGAAGACACATGATCATAAGGAAGGTAATTTAAGGAAACCGACTCTTTATTAGCAAGAGGCGTAAAATACAAGTCCATTACATAATTAATTTTTTCCTAATCTACAACCATGTTGTAGATGGTTTTCTAAGCCTATACGCTTTGTCAATCCTCCCGATACGCATCGTGACCCGGGACTATCATCTTCGAGCTCCCCCCGACTTCCTTACCACCGCAACCTTCAGCGGTGGAGCTTCGCTGCCGTGTCTGAAACATGAAAGGGTTTGAATAAGAAAATCATTCCGTAATGCAAGAAAGGAATGACAAGGCATGATGGTGAAAACTTACCGCTGCTATGGCGATATCGGGCTTTCATTCTCTCGGCCCGTGAGCCATGGCCTCCCCTCTCGCGATCCTCCAAAGATCTTGATGGTTATATCATGATTCTTTTTTTTTCCCTTGAAGAGGGTGTCGCCGCCAACCGATTCCACGGTTGGGCTTTCCTCATCACTAAAGATTTCAAGCAAGAGAGATCGTGATTAGTAAGTACCAAAATGAGATTGGATTGAGATAACGAAGACGCATTTTACCTTTTGTTGCGGCCTCTTCTGAGGACGGGATCTCTGGCGTAACTACTGGCGCTTTTTGTTGCTTGAGCCTGCCATCCGTGCTCTGATCTTGGAAGAGAAGGAGGAAAAGTTGAAGGATAGAAAGGAAATCCGATGACTACTCTACTGAAGGAGTTCAACCAGTATTTATACGTAAGAAAACCTAAAAGAGGAGCAACTGAGAGGGCTATTCGGGTGCTTATCTTGGCAAGTTGGAAGCGGGTTGCCATTTGCCAATTCACATTGGTGGAAACTCCGTGGGCACAAGTCCCAAGAAGAAACCAAGGGTTGAACAACGTTGTTGCAGAAGCCTCCGTAAAAATGGGCCTCTGCAATTTAACCCCTCTAAGAGGTTTGGCCCAAGTTTGGTAGATAGGTCAATTTCAGAGCAAAAAGGCCTCTTTTTCCCTAAAATTGAGGGGGGCATATGTTAACACCAAAATTTGGTAGAGTCCGGATGACTAGTGGACCGTGCAACACCCATTCGGTAAAGAGTCATTCGTTAGCAAGAAAGCGTACCGCAAGGCCGTAGCATTCGAAGCCGTTATTCGCTAAGGAGCCTAAGTCCGGTAGAAGGAGCTGGTTTAAAGATGGTTCGGCAAGCGGAGCCGCCAAGAAGAATATCCAGGACGAGGGCCCACATCACGCGTAATTCCACGACTGAAGACTTGAGGACAATGTATCTTTAGCTAGATATTTTCGCTATTATTATTCGCCAGAATTAGTTAGGACTCACAAGCCTGTGGTAAAATATGAGACCCCCGCAATCGTAAACCGCTACCCAAATCAATACAAACAACCCGCCCGCGTCTTGCCCCGCCACCCTTTTCGAGTCCAGTCGCGGTCGCCGATCTATCAGAAGAGGATTCATCGAATTGCCGACTCGTAGTACCGCAACCTTGCACCATGTCTAGTATCGCCAGCGGATTTAGATTATTGCAAGAAGTCTTGTTCACGCTTAGTATCGTTAGGCGGATTTAAGCTATCGTGGGCAAGAGGGTTTTTTTGTCGCATCATGAGCCATCCGTGGGCTAAGGTCCTGGCTTAAGAGCTAGTTATCGCTTCATTAGATTTTGGCAAGATCCGATGAATTCATTAAGTTACCACGCGTCGCAATGCTTTCAATTTATTTATTTAATTATGTTTGCACACACTTTTTGCCCAATTTAGATTGAGACGCCTCGCTTTTATCTTATCATAGATCTAGTTGCTTTTAGTACTTTTAAATTGTTCATCCTACCTTGCTACCAGATTTATCTGCTCATCGTAGTTTGTGTAGATCAATCTAAGTTGTCACATGCTGCGGGTTCAGATATGCGCTAGATCTTGACAGATCGCGGTCATCCGGTGGATACAAATCTTTTGGGTTACTCTAGAGCTAGTTATCCGTGGACTAGAGATCGCTTTAACTGGATAGGTTTTTACGCAGGTAGTTCTTCTTTTTCATGGACCCCGATTCGCAAGCTTGCCTAACACCTGTTATGCTTTCACGCGGTCATGAATGTCCATAGCGATGTTTATGATTTATATTCTTTTTATTTATCATGTTGTCAATTAATTCATCCATGCAATGTGAGTTTTTACGTATAGCACATCATGATGATCGATTTTTTACTTGTTCAAACATGTCTTTTATGATCGCTCGCAAATTTTTACATCATATCTTCATATACGCTTTTTACCGGATGTATCTATTATTTGTTGATGTATAGCTCTCATAGCTATATGTTCCTTTACATCCGCCTTAGAGCCATACATGCTAAACTGCCTTGGTCTCACCTAGCATGTTCCAGATCTCACGCTACCTCCTTGTCAATTAATGTGTCAAATTGATCGCACGCCGATTCAAGACACTCGCGCAGTAAAGCCGCCTATTCCGCTTGTCGTTGTGTGCGGCGCAGGGAGTAGGATTTTTGTGCTCGCAGCCCATTGGCCTCTGGATTTCTTCCCCTTCTTCTCCTCTTTCCTTCCTTTTGTCCTGATGGAGGCCGGCGTCCTGCGGGCGGCTGCCGCTCCCTACGTACCGCATCTCGGGGGCCGGATCTTTTCACCAAGCGGATCCTCACCGCCTCGTAGGTGCTCATGTTGCCGCCGCCGCTGAGGCCCCCGCTGCGTGCCGTCCTTCCATAAGCTTCCGCTTTCCAGGAGCTGCGTCACCTCGATGCAGCGGGCGGAGCGCGACGCGACGATGATCTCAGCGGATCTTATGGAGCAACAGGGGAGCTTCGCACCCAACGCCGAACTGCAGGGAGCGTCGCCGCAGCTTAGGGATCTTCTTTTCCTCCCGCAAAGAAAAACCCTCTTGGATCTCGTTTCTGACCCCATGCTTGCTTGTTCCAAATGCATGCGTAGACCAGCGCTCATAGGGGCTCGCCGCTCGGTGGCGTCTGGCCGGTTTCACGACGGGCAGCTGCAGCTCGGGCCAGCCTCGGCCGAGTCGCCATCGGCATTGACCACGTGGATGTGAGGGGGTTCTCCATGGGGAGACGCCGGCGCCATACCGTATGCAGTGTCCCCCATTACTCCTCGTCGGCGTCACGCCGCGGTCGACTCTATCGACATCGGGCGCCATCATCGCGGGAGGTGGAGGGGCGGCAGACGCCGGGCGGTGGACGACGGCCGCCGCTGGCGGTAGCGGTGGCGCCATAGGGTGGGAGCGGTGGCTCGGCGACGAAAAGTTCTTCGAGATGGAAGCCGCACGCCGCAGCGATGCATAGCGTGCGGCGCCCCTACCGAAGGCCCTTGTAGCGTCCCGCCACCGCCTTCCTTTTCCTTTTCCTCTTCCCCGTAGAATTGTAAGTGTCTCGTCAGAATCGCGCTTTTGTTGCAATCGGTGAACGCAAGAGTAAGTAAATGTCACAACTCTGCCGGATGTGCTGACGCAGTACTTAGGGGCAGCCCCTCGCGGTTATCCGGATCTGGCGCCCGACCCTCGAGATTCACTCTATTTACCTTGCGCTGCTTTTGTGCATTTCACTTACGCTGATGATTCGCCGCTTCATTGAGAGTGTTCGCTTTCACGCGTTCGCAGCCTCGATGCCCCTGCGCGCGGTGCAGCCGCCTCTCCTGAGGTACCGAACAATTCATAAGTCTCGGACCTTCTCTTTTTCATGAGAAGGAGGAGGTGGTGGTCAAGGGCGATCTCGCCTCTGCGGACGCAGGGCCGCTTTGATCCGGCTGAGCTGTTAACGGTAGTCCGAGTGGAGGCCCAAGCCCCCATCTCGGAGGGGTTGGCTGCGGCCTTCTGGCGCCTCCAACCAGGTGCCACTTAGGTGTGTGTCAAGGGAGTCTCGACTCCATTTGATAGGATCTCGAGGGCTCGCTGTTCTCCCTCTCCGTGGGATCTTCTTACTTGATCGCCCAAGGCTCTGGACGACGCATGGATGTTCCGAGCCCTAAGGCTCGGACAGCAGCCACATAATGGGCACTACCTCTCGATACTCCCTAACTCTAGTGCCCTCGAGGCGCGCGTGCCGAAAACTCCACGCAGCTCAAATTTTCAACCTCTCGACCGTAGTGACCCTCGTGAGGTTCTGCGCTATGAGGGAGAAGAGGTCTTGAGGTTCTCGACGCTCGCTCCGAGTCTTCCGCCTTCTACTCATCCCTTTTCCCCTGCCGCACGTAAGTTATGCGCGGCGTAGCCCCCTCGACTCACTCATGCAAGGGGAACGCATCGTGGGTACCCATGTCTTTTTAACGACCTCGCATCGCTCTCCACGCAAAGGGGGTGGGTCAAGGCGGCCCTACTCGGCGGGCCGAGGCGCTTTGAGCCGTGAGCTGTTAACGGGTGAGTCGCGGGAGTGCCCATGCCCCATTCGAGAGTTGGCTGAGCATCGCGGCGCGCTTCCATCTAGGTGCCACTTAGGTGTGTCAAGGGGGGTCTCGGATCCATTCGATAGGGATCCGAGGGCCTCGCTGCTCCTCTCGCTGGGATCCCCTTTACTTGGATCAAGGCAGCGGGCCTTGGACGCCAAAAGGTGTCTCGAAGCTCGAGGCTCGCGCAGGGCCATGTAATCCGGCACTACCCTTCGATGCCTCGACTCGGTGCCCGAGGCGGCCGTTGAAAAACCCACGCTGGCCTCAGCCTTTCAAACCTTGGATCGTAGAGTGCCGCAGGGGTTTGCCCTCGCCGTCGCCTTCATCGCCCACCGCGGCGGGGCGTAGGTGGGGGCCTCCCCGCCGCATCGTAGGCCCACGCTGGTCAATGAGGGGAATAGTGGCCGCACGCCTCGAGGTAGCGTACGCCCTCGCGTAACCGACTAAGATCTAAAAGTGACAGTGATTGACGGTGACTGGGGAGACTTACGTCAGCGTTGCTGAGCGACCTTTACAACGGTCCGCCGCGCAGAAATGCAAAGCGTGGGCCGTCTCTACTTTTCCCCTCGCCATCCCTATAAATCGGGATTGCTGCCCCGCACCACGCTCTTTTCCCCCGCCTCGCTTCTTTTCTCGCTGCTCTCGCCTCGCTTTTAGATTCGATCCGCAAGCAAAGAAAGCGCGTAGAGAGAGAAAGAGAGCTTTGCCGCCGCCCTCCTCACCGGCGGTGCCCGCCTGCGCTTCTTCCGCCACCCGATTGGCTCCCGTCCGGGCCATATACGCAGGACTCACCCGCTGGTGCCGGGTGGAGCAAGGCTCGCCGCCGGGCGTACTGCGGCGAATCCGCTCGGCCGGGTACCGCGCCGAAGACCACGCAGCCCCGCCCGCCGCCGGGTACATTGTGAGCTTCCCGCACCACCGCGGGGTTCGATGCCGCGCCGCTCATGCGCGTGGCCGCAAACTACTATGGGGTGGAGTTGCATAACTTCTCCCCGAACTCCATCGCTAGGGCGGCCATCTGCCGCCGTCTGGCGAGGGCTACCTGGGATCCCGGGCGCGACTCGGACCTCTCGGGCAAAGATTCTTCAAGGCGAGAGCAGTACTATGAGCGACGTACGGGCGGGAAGACGCTGCCGGGCGCCGCGGCGTCGCGGGATGTGCGCGTACAGCCCGCCCGACGTAGTACATCCCGCTGGCCGGCGACGCTGCGACGGGGTGGCAGGTGGAGGGTTCTACCTCGCACAACGCACACCCCTGCCGCCACCCTACACCTGAGGTGATCTATTCTCGCCGGATCCCCCGGAGGCGGAGACGCGTAATCGAAAGCCGCCGCTCGCCGCTCCTCCTGACTCTTCGCGGGGAGGGCACCCGGGAGGGGGACCTCCGCTTTGAGGTCGTCGGGCGCCCTACTTCCATCGCCGGGCGTGTCCTTCCCCTCGATGGAGAGGAGGTCGCGCTTTGACGCAGATGACCCCGACGCGCCGGCGAAGCGGGACCCGATGTCGACCAACACCTCCCCGCCGGGCGAGGTCCTCTTAGCTGGGCCGGCGTGAGCTGACCGACGCTATCGCCTGTGCGATGGATCTCATCGAGCCCCTACATGCGCCGCTACCGGGAGCAATGACTCGGTATGCTCTTGCTTTCATCGATTTTCTCGTCTCGGGCTTGTGGCGAAGCCTTTCGTGGGACCGATCGACTTCGGGACAGATCTCTCCATGATCGGTGCCTCTCTCGCCACCGCCGCCACCGAAGGTGCTGCTGATCCGGGAGTGCCCGCTGCCATGGCGGAGGAGGCTACGCCGCCTGTGGCTCGGGCCGAAGCGCAGCCCGTGGCGCTCCTCGCCGCCGCCGGGCCGAGGTCCGCGGACGCAGCTTTCGCCGCCGGGGCTTCCTCGACGTGGCGGGGGTCTCGCCGCTCGCTTCCTCGCCCGCCCCGGGCGCTCTGACCCCCCGCTCGCCCTCCGAGGCGAGGCCGATCCCTCCATCGCTTTGCCGTGGAGCGCCTCCGTGAGTACATCCGTTTTGGCCGCCCGGCCAGCATGCTCGGCCTTTTTCTTAACTTCTTGCCATGTTTTTTCAAAGAAGAGGATGGAGGAGAGGAGGACTCCTTCACCAATTACCCCCGCGAAGAGGCCGGGGCGTCGGGCGGGCGGGCGGCGATCGACTCCCCGCCTCGAGGCGCAGACGGCGGTGCCCCGAGCCGCCATGGAGGCGGGAGCTCACTACTACCAAACGATTTTCCGCGGGCGTTTTTTTGTTTTTCCATGGCGCATTGAAACGCCACGCAGCCTAGGGTCAAGCTTAATTGAACGATTAACCGCGGGCGCCTCGCCTACACCACGGTGTCGATTAACCGTGGGCGTTATTTAACAAAAACACCACGTTATTAGATTAACCGTGGCGGCCTTCTTTATTTGCCCGCCATGGTTAATGTATTAACTATGGCGTTTTTTGTAATTTAACCGCCATGCATTAATTAATTCAGGATTAATAAAAAAATAAATCAAAAAAATATTATAAAATTATAAATTATGATTTAAACCACATATTAAATAATAAAATTAGAGAATATTTACACAAATCTTGAACATGCATCACAACTTGACATTAATTATAAGTCACATGTTTTCGACATTCAAACACTTAGAGACCTAAGTGAACCATCGCTTTTACAAACACGCATCGAACGATCGATCAAGTTTAGGTTATAAATTTACAGCTTGACATCTAATCAAAAAAAGGGCCACCCCACTTATAGTCTCGACATGTCTAACTTATTCCTCCACTCCCGTGAAGTTCCCATAACCCTTCATCTCAGTAGTAAGTCGGCTCTCTCGTGGTCAAGAACGGCCGGTAGGTAGCACAACATCGTTAGTGACGGCCCTACGATGTTGCCAACCGCTTGAACGTAAGCGTCCTTATGTCTTTCATCCAAAAAATTTTCTGTGGTTCTCTTCTTCAGCTGTGTACTACTTCACGGTACACGCCACGCTGGGCCATGACTGACTGCATAGAAACCATATAGGATGTGCCTCAGAGGGTCGCTTAGGGCACCGCATGCACGTATATATGTACCGTAAAAATGGTTAGAATATTATGAGAGCATTCAATATGGATGAGCAAACGAGTAATGCTACATACCTCGTAATCTCGCCCCATCTTCATTTGGTCCCCGATGTATCCTTCAAGGTATGTTGGTCCTCCCGATCGATTGAAGCGGGTCGGCCAAGTAATCCTTGTAAGCCCCAGATTTAAATCCAAGAGTGTCAACAACTATATATGTATGTCAAACTTAATATGTATGTTGTGTGATATGAAATAATATAGAAGTGTCGCGGACTCTACAGCTTGCAGAGCTCTTCAAAATCTTTATAGAGGCCTTTTGGCACATCATGCAACGAGTCCTTCCTAAGGGCACATCCATCCCGAGGGAAGATTATCCAAGTAATCCAAAGGGCCAATGTTTGTCGTTGTACATATATCGCCAAAAGCTACACCATTTTATTTGATTAGATATAGATTCCAAGTGTTCAAAAAATAAAAGTATTGAATAATTAACCTAGTATGCTTTTGACTTACTTGATATGTTGGGCCGCAATGAGACACCCCTCCCATTTGACCTTCTTCATGCATCTTGGCTGCATGTAGTCCGCCATCTCTAACTTTTTGATCGACCGCTGTTTATAGTGTTCATATTGTGCTTGCTTGCTTGCCCAACTTCTTGAGCTCTTGGTTCTTCTCACTCTAGCCAATATCCGTAAATTTCTCGCCACGCCTATATACTGGACATAGATACACAATTGGCTCATTCATCTCAAAGTTATGAATGCTTGCATCCCGCAAGCACATGTCGCCATGTCATTATAGGAGGAGTGCTAGAATTAGTGGTGTACGAAAGTGGTAATGCATAAAACAAACTCACGCAGCAAAGAGTGTGACAACGGATTGGTCGAGGTCCTCGCGCCAGAAAGCAACCGCCACATTTCGTCGAAGCTTCAATGGGATGGAAATATCAAGTCCAAGTGAAAGAGCTCTTTGGGAACCCCGTAATGAAACTCCGGCTACACCCCTCGCTTAGTTGCATGCTCATATAATATGTGGAACCTCCGAAGCCCCCGCCTCGCCCTCGAGTAGATGGCCCTTGGGCACCATGAACTTGCTAAGCTCAAAGAAGTCCGGGTATTCCGAAAGGACCCATTGTCCCCACTTAGGGATGCATATTCCTATATATAGAAGGAGATGTACGTTAGCATCATCTAGCTACGCACGCATATGTAATATGTTTGGCTAAGTTTGGTTGAGATTAGCATACATATACGCATCTACTACGCGCCGGCCTTCACAGCCTCGGTTCTTCTTAGCCAATCGGAGGTTCTTTTTTTCTCCGCTAGCTCCGCCTGTCCGCATCATCTAAGTATTTGGTGGTCATATCAAGAACTTCCTCATCTTCTTTTGATAGCTTCTTCTTCGGGCAATGGGGGACATTCGACCTCATTGTCCTTTCCGACAAGCTATGAGGCGTTGTTGACAATCCTATGCATGTGAATTGAACTTAATTAGCCACCAATTAATGCGCAGTACAAGTTAGCCATGTATTT
Source organism: Hyparrhenia diplandra (assembly GCA_015847255.1). Lineage (NCBI taxonomy): Eukaryota > Viridiplantae > Streptophyta > Magnoliopsida > Poales > Poaceae > Hyparrhenia > Hyparrhenia diplandra. The sequence continues at coordinate 20,998 of JADLZK010006727.1, forward strand.
TTTTTTGCTATACCTGTCACATTTTTCAAACCTCCTCACCATTGGGTGCTTGAACGGGCGTGGGAGGACGGCGAGCCCCTTGTCATGCGCGGAGGAGAAGGTGTTCTTCGCCTCGAGCCGCAACAGGTGTTTTGCCGCCGCCTTCTCCTTCCGGGTTGTTCCAGAGGTGGGTTCGACGAGGACTTCCCAAGACCTCGCCACCATCGCCGCTGTTATCATCATCGCCATCGCCGCCACCACTTGGGGAGACGGGGCTCGCGTCGCCGCCTACCGAGGTGTCGGGCTGGCTCCACAAGGACAATGTCATTCTTGTTCCATAGGTAGTGTGTAGAGGGCCAAGGTGCTTGATCAATGTTTCTCCTTCTTCACCTGAATATCGATCTCCTCGCCACCACAATTTGGGTCAAGAGAACACACCTCCACCACGCATATAGTGGGTGCGGGACCAGCTCGTTGTTGTATGTGACTCCTTCCATGTTAGTGCCACCGCCGATACACTATGCCCTCGCCACCTCCTTCTTCTTTCCCTTCCCGCCAACGGTATCCGGAGAGAGCACCTTGCGGGTTCGACGAGATCCGTGGAGCTGGTTCTGCTAGCTCCAAAGACTGTAGTCACACCATGCTTGCGGGCATTAGTGGCCCGCATATCTTGAAGCTTGGGGTTGTTGCTCATGAATACCTCTTCTATTTGCTTCGACTATGTGCTTTATGGCTTCCTCATAGCCTTGCATCCTTAGGGTCTTCCTTGTACCTCTCCGCCAGGTGGTAGTTGGCCTGGATGCCCAGAATCTACGGCCTTCCAGCTATATGCCTCGAGCCCCACCCCGAACTCGGCCACGGTGCTCGGGTCTTCCGATTGCCCCGTTAGCCTGCCGTGTCCCCCTCCTAGGTTTGAACTCCCGCGCCTCCTGGCCTCTTTCGACAAGCATCACCTTCTTCTCCACCTCGTCGACCTTTGGGTCATTGTACTTGGACGTGCTGCCCGCCTTTTTTTTTGGGCCGACGGGCATAGAAGAAGTCACGTGCCCTCTCGTGAAGGGGTTTCAACGGATTTTCTATCCCTTTCTCGCCTCCCTTTCTTTCCGCCGCCATGCATCCCTATGACTGGCATATCCTATCATGCTGAGGTTGTGCCTCGAAGTTCGTTTCTTCTTCGCTGAAGTTCTTACCCATTTTAGACTTGGCTTCATACTCTTCGCTAGTCGTGAAGGTTGACTAACTCATCCTGCACTTCACGCTTTATGAAGTTGTAGACTTGAAAGGGTGATCGCCCGCTCGCATAGTTTGTGTAGAGATTGTTCCATAGGGTGCTAAGCGCTTTTGCTTGCAATGGCCCACACATGCTTCCCGCATTTTTTGTCATAGCCTTCCTCTTTCCCTAGATAACGAACAGACCTTCACGCCTTTCCACACCTTCTTCTTGATATCCTCCTGACATTCCTCCTCCACTTAGGTAAGTGATGGGCATAGTGTCCTTGGCTACAATGGTGACCTGGTTGCTAAAGGTGGCCAAGACAGTTTTTGGCTCCAAGGGCTCTCCATGCGCCCTATCCTCAATATATGACGCACCACTTCGCCTTCTTGTGCCTCCCGCGGTCGCCTCGCTTCAAGCCCCGACTTTTGTTAGTGGTGGTCGCCGGCGTCGGGTGGGACCAGATGCTTGCGCCTCCGACTTAGCCCCTCTTCACGAAACTCTAGACGCAGAGGCACCATTGGAAACCGTGATGACAACAAAAACTAGAATTAGTCGCGGTACTTACATGAGGCACACGACGTTGTGTTAGTCGTGATACTTACGCTCGGGCCTTTGAGTTTCATGTTGTGAGAGAACCCTGTGTGTTGGGCTCCTCCGGGTTGCTACCCCGATCAACTTCCTCCTCCCTAGGACGTTTCTTCCAGGGCCGGTGGTGTTACTCTTCGCTCATATCCATTGTCGATTCGTAATCGACGCGGAGGCAACTTCCTCCTCATGTTCGCCTCGCCACCCATTGCACGACCATCTTTTATCGGTTGGTTCGATGCCATTGAGTTCTACGGAACACGTAGCATTTTATTATAGTAATTTATAGTGAAGAGTAAAGTACAGTGGTAGTATGTAGTAGAGCCATCACAGAGTCATCTCTTTAACATATATTTATTGTATTCCTCTCATGATTACATATATAGTTTTCCATTTTACATAGAGTAGTTAAAAAACAAAAATTAACAAAAAATAGATAAAGTAGGTACATATTTTCCCTTTTACATAGTAGATAGAAAAAAATACAAAAAAATGTGTAAAAATACAAAAATGTGTAAAAATACAAAAAAATGTGTATTTGGCTCTAAGTACCCAACTATTCTATCACATCAAGGTTTAAAACTGGTTGCTTGTATATGTTATACAAGCCATCCTCGTTTAGCCGCCACAAGTATGGGGACATTTCATCATTGCCGCCGCCTCAAGATTAATAGATTCACATCTTCGCATGTGCCACGCCTCTCAAAGACTAAGATTCAAATCATTGCAAATGCCACACCGAGATAGTTAAAGGTAGTAGTAAATGGCACGGAAAACGCCAGAAAAAACCGCCACGGAAGTTCAACTGAGTAGTAGTGAAAATAGAGTCTAAGTTTGGGAGTCAAAAGGAGGTAGATAGAGTCTAAGTTTGGGAGTCAAAAAGAGGTAGATAGAGAGCCACCATATGATATACAAGCCGCCCCTCGTTTAGCCGCCACAAGTATGGGGACATTTCATCATCATCGCCGCCAAAGATAAAATATTCACATCATCGCATATGCCACGCGCCAAAGACTAAGTATACAAATAGTTCATCATACGCCATTGCAAATGCCTCAAGTAGATAGTAAGGTAGTAGTAAATGCCATGGAAAAACCCAAAAACCGCCACTCTGATCGAAGTTCAACTAAGTAGTAGTGAAAATAACCGCCACGAAAATGGTGGCCTATATATATGTGTGATGCATCGCCGGAATCGGCTAAGTCCTCGCCGCTCACTTGTTACCACGAAGGGCAGCCAAAAATTTTCTCCTCACGGCTAAGTCCTCAAAAAATTCTCAAATTCTCAAGAAATGAGGACTTAGCAAATGGGACAAAGAAGATCAAGCATACCAAAATTTTGAAAATAAAAATTCATCCCTTTTCATCACATATAAGTATGGTGTGGAAATGGCATCATAGGCAGTGGCATATATGCTCGCTAAAACAAAACCCCGCGGGCAAAGCAATTTCATAAGTATATAGCATCACAAAAATTTAGGACCAAATTGATTCAAAATTTCATAGTGTATATAGCAACAAAGTGCAGCCAGACCAAATTGATTCAAAATTTCATAAGTATATAGCATCACGTGTAATGGCAGCTAGCTCCAATTCATCCTATAGGACCAAAATAGTGTATAGCATCACAGTGTACCAATTCATCCCAAATTCACAGCACCATCCCAAATTACTGTGCACCATCCCAAATTAAAGGAGACATGAGGATTTCTCACCGTAGAGCATGTGCACTATGTGGATTTCACCGGCCGGTAGAGCATGCAGGACGGGGAGCAGGGGCGAGCAGCAGGACGCCGGCCCGGGGCGGGAGGAGGCGCCCGGAGCAGATTCCCCCAGCCACCGGCGGGTGCATGTGATCCGTGGGGACGGCAAGACTCGTCGGGAGGAGGCGGAGAGGACGCGCACTCAAGGCTGGTGGGGGAGGAGGCGCCCTGCGTGGCTAGGGTTTCCCAGCCCTGGGCCGGGCAGCAAAGTCGAGCCGACGGGCGCTGGCGGAGTGGAACTCGAACGGCGAGGAGCTCGACGCGGGCGGGGCGGAGCGCGGGGAGGAGGAGCACGATTTGGGAGGAGCGAGGGAGGCGGCGCGTGGTTAGGGTTTCGTGAGCCTCCCGGCGGCGCGCGAAGTGGAGTGCGACGGGGAGGAGGAGGAGGGAGGAGCGTGGCCGAGGAGGAGAGAGGAGCGCTGAGGCGGCGGGAGGCAAGGAGGACAAGGGGGCGAGCGGGCGGCCGGGAGAGAAAATTTTGGCAGCTCTTCGGGTCACAAGTGAACGGTCGGGAGGACTTAGCCGATTCCAAATGATGCCTCGCACACATATATATAGGTTAATGCGCGCCCATGGCATGTCATTTTACAATGCCCGCCACGTAAGTTGAATTTGAAAATTCATAAAAATTCAAATGTTGATTAAAAAATTTGGAATTTTTTGTGTGGCCTTCCTATGAGTATGTGTACCCATGAAAAATGTGAAACTTGAATTTTGAATAGTTCTTGCATGATTTAAAATACAATCTTTAATTGACAAGTTTGGAGCCATTTTGAGATGTACTAGATCGAGTCGAGGAGTCGCTCGAGCAAGTGCAGCTGATGCATTACATATTTGGTTCTATTACATAAATGTCGCGGACATACATATTTGGTTCTATTATAAAGGATTGACTTATTTTTTGCCGGCTGCCAATCGCCTTCTTTTCCGACCGCCCGCGGCGCACTGTGGTAGGCTTTGTCTTGGTCCTCATGACATTGTTCCACATGCGGTCTCGACTTCCTTGATCTTGTTTGGATGATCGGTAAAGAGCGTAAACTCGCGAAGTTGTTGTACTCTTCGACTCGCGTGACTCCATCGCTCCCTTATGATCCTTTTGCTTCCCTCCCACGCACCACATGTAGATGCTTTTGCCCCGCTGTTTGGGCATCGAGTAGTAGGCTACCTGACGCGACTTGCGAGTACCCACTCATCATCTGGAAGTACTTTGCTGAACGGTGGTTAACCCAGTCGCCCACGCCAACCGCTGACTTGACCCATCGCACCGAAAGGGGTATCTCGTAGTCAAGCCATAATGAAGTTGCCAAATCTCTTGGATTTGCCCATAGTATGTCTTGAGCTTCCCTAAGTGGACATGTCCATGCCCTCATACCGAACGCCGCTGTTCCAGGACGCGCCTTGTTGTCCTTTCATGTGGAACCCGTGATCCATTGATGTCATAACCTTGCCATGTGATGATTTGGCTAGATGGGTCGTGATGCAAGCATCGCATTCTTCAAAGATCCGCTTAGGGGTATCCTCGTTTCTCGGATCCACGCCAGGAAATTTATCCGTAAGTTGTCTCAAGTATCCACCCCCCTCCTCGCGGCACGGACAGCCCCGCCCAAGGATCAAGGCCGCCGATGCTTCTCAACCCACGCTTCCATTGATACTAACTAGTTCGGGAAAGGCCATGGGCTTCTTTTCAATTGTTTCTTGGTTCATATCGTTCGTGACTTTCCTCCCCCCACAAGAGCCCATCCCCTCACGTTCTCGCCTTCGCGGGTGGTCGTGTAGGCCGATTGCATTTCCATCCCTGGATGTATCTAGTGCAGCTAATGTACCCCAGTTGTTGTGTATGCCTTCGATCATAGAGCCTCCCGTATGCACGGTTAAGGACGGATCTCATAAGAGAGGACATGAACCGCTGCTTCATCCATATTCTTGGTAGAGAGCAGAGAGGCTTATCCTATCCGACGACCATGTGTATCATGAGGTGTGGCATAATATCAAAGAAAGACGGTGGTAAGCATATCTCGAAATGGGCACATAGTCTCCCGCGATGAACTCTTTTCGCGTGGCGCAGGTCCTTTTCTACGATGACCTTCTCTCGTGGATGCATTAAAAAGTAGCAATGTAGCGTAAAAATCCACCATCTTCATGAACTCGGGCCATGCACCTAATCACAATTGGAAGGAACACCGCCGCGATGACATGGCAGTCATGGCCTTGAAGTTTGGAAAGGTGGAGGTCTATCATCGATACAATGTTTTGATGTTGGAAACGTAAAAACCGGCACTTTGACATCCTTTTGAGCCATTTGCAAAATCCCTCTTTTCATCCCGTCGTTGTAGCTCGCTGGGCCGGAAGGTCGACTTTTTCCGCTTATTCTCGAGGGTGTCGAAAGTGAAGTTCAGTCCTAATGCCCATGTCGGCAAGATCCTCGACGCGGACTTGACACCGCCCTTCGCCTTAGACTTGATGTCTAGCAAAATCCCTAACCAAGCTCTCAAGACATTCTTCCAGATGCATATTATCGGCGGTATGGGCCGTGATAGAGCATCTTCCCGCATGGGTGTACTTGAAGAAAATCGACCGCTATTGAATGGACTTTGGGCGCGTGTCGGATTGCCCCGCTTCGCTTCTTCTTCTTCTTCTTTCTTCTTTCCATCCGTATGGTTGTTCCGCTCCGCTTCTTCTTTGGCTTTGGCCCAACGGGCTTCTTCTTCTTCTTTTCCTCAACTCATGGTTTATGTTCTTCACAATTTCAAACACCTTTGGCCAGTATTTTACCCTTCCCGCTCCTCCGCTTCACCTCGCTCGCCGGCCATAGAACTCATCCATCAAAGTTTCCGGTAATTGCCTTCTTTGCAGAGGAATTTACGATGCTTCATATACACCGCCTTTTGGGATCCACTAAGGTAAATGGAGCGGTGTATTTCACGCAAACCGCGGTAAAGTGCCTTCCCTTTAATCGCCTCGCATAAATGAGAATAGAGCAGGTAATCATTATGGTGGCCATTATCATGGCCTTTAGAGTGAACTTCTTCTTCTCGACGATCCATAATCTTGACCCCTTTCCATAGTTCCGCCCTATTTCCTCCATTATCGCTCAATGAGCACATCTATATCATTGCCCCGGCCGCTTGGTCCGAAATTAGCATGGCAAAGAGAAGATATTTGCGCCGCATACCCGTAGGGAGGCATGTTGTATATGGTGAGGGTGACCGGCTAGGTGTTGTGCGCGCTCGAGGTCTCCGGAATGGATTCATCCCGCGCACAATCAATGCAAAACCTTACGCTCTCGGCTCGTCCCTAAACTCCGAACATGTCATTGATGCGCGCTTCCACGTTTTGGCATCCGAGGGGTGTCGTAGCTTGCCATCGCCTTCAGGCGCTCCACGATGCATGCCAGACATCGCCTTTGGCATCCTCCGGTTCCCAAAAATTGCACGCAGCGATCGAAAGCACGGGTAGGTACCACAATCGATAGGGCGTGCATTTCCTCCGGGTGTAACCCTTCTTCCTCGACTCAGGAGGTGGCATCCGCTTCTTCTTTCCCTCGCCTTCCGCTCTTGGGCCCTCTCGACGTCCCTCCTCATCGGCGGCACTCCATTGAACCAAAGATTCCTCCCGCCAGAACGACCACGCCACAAGGCGACGCCTTGTGCAAGTCCTTATACCATCACCCCGCATAGAATACAATGGTTAGGCATGCATGAAACTTCCTAAGCTTCATCGCCACAGACGAATCAGCTTCTTCGCCCGATACATGGTGGGCACCTTATTCCCCTCTGGTAAAACAAAGGTCACCAAGGATCCGCATAGGTCATTGAAGCTGTGTCCGACCACCCGTGGCGAGCCTTGTTGCGCTTAACGCAATCACTAAGAATAAATATTATCCTTAATGATAACGTCGAGAGCCAGTGATAGATAAATTGAATATTGTAAGGGTCAACCCCGCAGCGCACCTGATCTATCATCGCCATTTCACCCGAGTATTCGGTATCGTTCATTTATATTTTCCCATGGGAAGGCAGGTTTAGATTTAATATGATGATGATAGCCCACAATGTATGTATGGATAGCCACTAATCATGCACAGGGTTAAGTGACAATAATATTGAGATAGTGGTGACACACACACTTTTGGAGCACTAGAAGGAATAAATAGGAAATAACAAGAAAGGGAAAATCTATGTTGAGTTGGCTATTCTAATATCGCCAATGCGTCAGATTATAGTCTACATATGTCATTCATGTTTCGCTGCAGAGATGGGCTAAAGTGATGAGGAGATGCCCTGCGGCTGGTATATGCCAGCCGGTGACACTTGATAAGACTCCAACCCGACACCCGACGCGGAGGAGTGCGGTAAGGACTAACAGAAAGCCGGCCACCATCCGGCCGCCCGCCCACTACCGCGGGATGCCGGATTTCCCAGATGATTCTCTATAGACCTAAGCACCACGCTTACGTTTATAGAAAACTACCTAAACCCCTAGGTACCCGAATACCCTAATCGATCGACATGGCAAGAGTAAAGGTAAAACCCGATACACCACCGCACCATCACCCGAGCTTAGTTCTACTACGTTCCAAGAACCATATATGACTCAATTAGTTAAGGTTAGTCATGTTAAATTTCACATCATACTAACTATACTCTAGTTGGCACAATATGAATATAACATGAGGATAACTATACTCTAGTTCATATGCATTGTGATATAAATAATGAGACTTGAATAAAGGAAAGAACTTCATAGTAAATTACCAAAAGATCCTTCCAAGGAGACAAGCCCCCTCCTTGAAGCTTTGCCTAACTCGAATCCTACTACTAAACTAATGAAGTGGAGAGAGTAGAGCTCAAGGTAAGGATGTAACAATGTGTAATGTGTTGTGTGTGTTGTGTGTCTTACAAATGAGGAGTGCCTCTTTATATAGTGGAGAGGAGGAGGGAAATGGAGGGCTCTCCTTTTGCTTCAAGGTGTTTGGCGGAACGAAAGTTTGCACCGCATGCAACCGCCAAGATGAAGATCGCCCAAACCGCCAGAGAAAGGGCGGGAAGGGAGGCCGCAAATTTTGAGCCGCCGGCTGCTCAGCCGGTCGCCTCGGGCGGGCCTCCGCCCCGCGCCTCCCCGTCGCCGCTTTTTGTCATTCACATGTTGGGCCTATGGTGGTGCATGGGCCAAAATGTGCAATAGGTTTGGTTCTCTTGCTCAATCCACCCTTGGCGTCTTTTATTCAATGCGCTTTCTAATTTATTTGGCGACTACTTTGTACCTGTTTCCACTTTTATACCGGGTAAAGACATAATTTCTACGTAATACAAGTGGAACTAGGTTAGAAGTAAAAGGTATATGTATCATAAGTTTGCCCCTTTTCATGAATTGATAAAGGTTGGCGTATAATATACTGATAATGACCGCCAACAAGCCTTCAAAGATCAACATCGCTTAGGTTAAAACGTAGCAATCGCGCAATGCTTCTCGACATTTGGCGCCATCTTTGTAGAGGGGGTCAATTGTCACCGCTTCATCCGCCTAAAATTCTCGAGCCATCTTGATTGCCAAACAACACGCCATCTTCATCTTTGAGGTTAGCAATATCCTCAAAAAAGGTCAAGATCCTCGTAGTGACATGTCATCAACTACCGACCGCCACCATCATCTCCACCTCCGCATTGTCTTCCGGCAAGTCTTCGCGCTCATTTATGGTGATGTAATCATCAACTGCTTCTCCATCTGATGGTGGGGTTGTTCTCGCCCGTCGCCCACCACCGTTTGTTCCCGCCGCTGTCGCCGAGGGTCCCCCGATGAACCGCCACGACACTCGGTTCTTTTTGCCATGATACTTCCACACGGTGTACCCTACCCCCGATGAAACCAAACCGTACCAAGTGCTCCATCACGACATCATCCTTTGTAAGAACATATGCTTGCAGCCATAGCATGGGCACATTCACCATTTCTTCCGAACCCTGACTAATTCGATGCTTCAAGCACGACGGGCATAAACTTCCTTTTCACACATCATCAACGAAATCCACACCTATCCTCACCGCATACATCCAATCCCCTCGTTCGGGCGCCATGATCGCACGGCCCGCCAAATTAATTAAAACCAGATAAAAGAGAGTTTATCGATGATTTAGAGATCTAGGGATCGCACTGAGGGATATATATAGAGAGAGTTAATTAAGTGCAAAAGAGAGAGGAATTGAGAGAGAGAGGGGAGAGAGAGAGAGGGGGGAAAAAGAGAGCACTTAAATGAGAGGGAGAGAGAGGAGAGAGAGGAGAGGAGAGAGAGGGAGGAGAGAGGGGAGAGAGAGAGAGAGGGGGAGGAGAGAGGGAGAGAGAGGGGGAGAGAGAGGAGGAGAGAGGGAGAGGGAGAGAGAGGGATAGAGAGGACCAACTAGATCTCAAAAAGAGAGGGAGAGAGAGGGGGGGAGAGAGAGAGGGAGAGAGATAGGGGAGAGAGAGGGAGAGAGAGGGGGAGAGAGAGGGAGGGAGAGAGAGAGAGGGGGAGAGAGAGAGAGCACACCATTGAATTAGATCTCAAGAGAGGACCATGCATGCAAAAAGAGAGGAGAGAGAGGAGAAATACCTTTGCGTGCCAAACTCAACAAACCATAAAACCTTCCCCTGTGAATGGTGGTTTTTAGGGTTTGAAGCTCAAAACCCTAAAAAATGGAGAAATTTCGCTGAAGAAGAAGGGGTGGGGGCTGTTTTTATAGCCCAGCCTTTTCCGCGGCGTTTTGACAATGCCCGCCACGGTTAATAGGATTAACCATGGCGGTTATTTATAAAACCGCCACGTTAATCGACAATCGGCGTTTTTCCCAGCCGGGGTGCCGCCACCTATTTTCCGGGTGGTTTCTCAAATGCCCGCCACGAAAATAAAATTCGAACAACCCAGCCGAGCAGGGCGAGGTGCCGCCGCCCGAGAAGGGACGCCGCAGGGATCCACCTTCCTTGTCGCTTACCTCCCGGAATCGCCGCTATGGGGCTCTCGCACGCCACCCCCTAGGCGGTTCGAGGTAGCTCTTCCCCTTTCGCTAGGGCCAGCAGAGGCACCACTCCCCGCTTTCGCCCCTTGTCCGGTCCATGCATCCCACCCCGCCTTCTCGAGACGGGTGTGGGTCGGCACGCTCGCGACCGCCATCGCCTTCGAAAATCTCACCTCGGCGACATCTCAAAGTCGGACACCCCCTCATCTACGGCGCCGGGCAGGGAGTTGGCCGAGATGAGGGGTCAGCCGGGTGGTGGTGACGAGGACGAGGGTCATCAGTCGATTACTCCACAACTTCGTGGGTGAATGGATTTCGTGAGACGATATGGGATGGTTTAAGCTTAGGATCACGACCGGGAAGACCGCACATCACGGCCAACCTTGAATTTTCAGCGTTGGGAGTGAGGCGGGGATCCCACGCCGCCCCGAGGGGGCATCCGTCGCGGACAAGGGAGAATACTCCCCACGCGGGCTTAGCGCCGCCTCGCCGCGAGCCGAGCCGAAGCCGCGATCCTTGTCGCCTTCAAGTCCCCAGCGGGTCTCCCGCAAGGTGATCTGGCTGCGGCCTCGGGCGCGGAGGGGAGACGCAGGGGCCCCGGGAGTGGCGACGAGGAGTTACGCCGGCCCTCGATGGCTTTCCCCTTCGCCGGAGGGCGGGTCGGGCGCCCAGCTCGGCCGGGGTCTTCACTCGCCCGGGCGGCGTCACCGTGTAACGCCTGCTCCCCTATGCCCTCGAGGTGCAATATGCATATACCCATGTTTTAGGTGGCGCTTTACCTTATGAGGGCTTACCTAGAGCTGGAGGTGAAGACGCCGCTGAGGCGCGGCCACCGAAGCCGCTCTTCCTAAGCCGAGGTCAGCCATGGTCGCAGACAAATACGATCGCAAGCACCCAAAAGTTAAGGAAGATGTGTCCCTAAGTATTCATGCTCAGTGGTTGAGGTGTGTTGATCGTCACCAATCCATATATTTTTAACGGCCAACATTCTACCAATAAGGGGTGAAACTATAAATTACTACACACATATACATTTATTATTGACATAATTCCACTTGTAGTGTCCAAATTATTATTGTGCATTTTTATATAAGAAAACAAGTGGAATTTGTACTCAAAAAGGCCCCCCGGAAAGTTTATTCCTAAAGAACATCAAGCCCAAGGGAGAAATGGACCAAACACGCCGTAATCGGGCCGAAAGCAAACACCGCCACACAACTTTTTCTAAGCCCAAACACGCCAAAATTTCAAGGCCCGCCCCAACCGAGCCTGTAGACAAAGCGCCTGCAAGACCATCACTGCAGGCGCCAAGCACTGGCCCCGAGGCGGCCAGCCTGTGTTTGGCGAGGCGTACGCTACCTTCCATAACGGGCCGGGACGTTGATGGTTTGTTCAAGCAGATTTTGGAAGGTGCCCATGACGGTTTTGGTTCCTTCCATGTGGGAGGGACATTTTCCAATGAGCC
>JADLZK010006728.1:0-71128 GCA_015847255.1 Hyparrhenia diplandra
CATTCTAGAAGACACCGTAGTACCGTACAGCGAGACACACCCGTGGCCCCGGGCGATCGCCGCAGTTTGGTCTTTCGGCGCATCGGCCAGTGGGTCCCACCTCGGCCGCGGCTTCTCTCTCCTTTCTACATGGCGTTTACCACCGACATTGAGGTTGCAATCCGCTACCGGCATATTGAAGGTCGGTTTGAACCCAAATGCCAACCTCGCTCACCTGGCTAGGGCTATATAAGCAACCTTTAGTAAGCGCGTCTCTCTCAAAGGATCATCTCCTCATTAACTTACCTACGCAGCAAAAAGCTAGGGTTTCCCCACTCAGAAGAGAGATCCCCAGCTGTCTAGTCTCATTCGAAGTAATTTAGATCAAGGAGAGAGAAGAGGAGAGAGTTGAAGTTGTTTCTGCATCGCTCTGATCTTCAACTTCGTGGCTCTCAAAAAAGAATTCAGTTCGGCTCTCAAATGAAATTTCAAAAGCCCTTTCTACTTGCTAATTCTCAAGCTCTCATTTACTTTCATTCGAACATTTACTTCTCGCTTTTATTTATTAGATTCTCGCTAAAAATGTAAGTGCTCTAGTCTTTATAACGCTAGAGTAGTACCTTTAGATTAGGTGTGGTGTGCTTAGTCTAGAGGTTACCTGAATTGCACCCAATCCTTACCTGGATAGTTTGTGGTAGCCCTTGTGTGGTGACAGCTCGACGACGATACCCACCCACGCTCGGGGTTGGTGTTTGTAGGACCGTGAGTCGGAGCCTTGGCTCCCTTCACTTTCGCGGGCTAGTGTTCCATGTCCTATAATAAGTAAACCTTTGAAGTATCTTTCAATCCTCGATGACAACTAGAGAAGCCTTTAGAAACCCTCTCCCTTGGTACAAAAACATATAGTTATCCTTGGACGACTTTTACACCTTGATTAGTGCACGCCACGCTTCCGGAAATCGATACTTTTAGAATACTTTGGGTGAAGGCTACGTATCCGGCGCTTTGGCGGATTTTTTCTCGCGCGCTATCAGTACCCGCCAACATGCTCCCGCGTTAGGTGCTCAATCCTCGGTTGTGCCGAGGGAAGCTTTACGCGCTACGCTTTCACGAGGTCGTTTACGCCGCGGCCTCGACCGGGCGGGGAGGTGCGCGCTTCAATCGGTGACCCTCCTCCTTCCGTCGGTGACTCCATCCACGACTGCGGGCTCGCGCCGGCCAGGGTCGTGGTGGGTCAGGGCGCTGCCATTGGAGCCTGGCTGAGGGCAGCAATCGCTGTCGCTCCCTCGCCGCCGCAGTCCACTCGGTGATGGCCACACCTCGCGAGGGCCGCGTCTTGGGCGCAGGAGGTCATAGCAAGTGAGGAGGAGCCGGGAGGGAGGCCATTGCCGGCATGTCGCACACCCTCGCTGCTGCTGCGCCGCTTGTTTTCAGCAGCCACGCGGCCGGACGACGGCTGAATATGCTACCATCTCCGGAAGCGCTTAAGTAGCGTAAGGGATTCTTCCTCCTCACGCTTGCCTGTGCTCGTTTTGACTATCTCTTTCGCTGAATGCTGTCAGACATTGTGAGCCTCGTCCTCTTGAGGAGAGGGAGCGTGGTGCTTTGCGCACGCGCTGCACGCGCAGGCCGAGGCAGGCAGGGCCCCGCAGGTAGAGGGGAACGCTATCGCTGCAGTAGCGCAAAACCTCGCGCGTAGATGGCGTGCTTCGAGGCGCTGGCGGTCCGGCATATAGCCGCGGAGGGTGGCCGCATTACCCAGCATCGCCGAGGCCGCAGGGCGCAGCGACCGGGCGCATCCGCGGAGATCGCTGGGCGCGAGGCTCGCCGCCGCAGACGAGGAGTCCGCAGCGCTGGATGGTTGCTGTTCCGCTGCCGCTTTCAAGGCGTGATCTGCAGGAGTTGGACCGCAACCGCCTTTTGAGTAGCTGCCTGGCTGATCGGGAGGCCGGTGCTACGCGGTAAAGTCGCCGACCCGCCTGCTGGCTACCTTTCTTTGGTGATGTCGTTTTTGAGATTCGATGTCCTTCGGCTTTTCAGCAGAAAGATGGCGACCAGCAGATCGCGGAGCTGCAGGCCGCCTTGCAGACCTCGGAGCTTAGACGCCAGTGGGCCGGGCGAGTGCTCGTAGATGTCTCGAGACGGTCAGCAAGCTCCAGCGTCGACCTTGAGGGTGAGATTACACCGTCCTCGTTCGATTTTGACCTCTTTCCCCTTTGAGGACGTGGGAGGAAATCATGGTTGACGACTTGTCTATTTTTTGTTGCAGGCGCGAAGACGGATGCCCAGAAGAGTGGGCCGCGACCTCGTGGAGGCCCACAAGCACATTAACGACCTCGCAACGGCCAACCAGAACCATATGAGCAAGAAGCAGGACCTGGCCAAAGACATCCAGGCAGTATGTGACCAACTCGGGGTCAAGCTACAGTGTCGGGTGGCCAGTTTGACTGGGTCCTGCTCTCGTGCCGCATCGGGCCAAAGAGCTAGCCCTGAGCCTGGTCCCACCGCATCACCCAGCAGAAGATGGTGGGGGTGATGCTTGCTCACTACCCCACCCCTGACCAGGAGGCGGTCGGCGGAGGGTGGCCGCCGGGTCTCCCCGACGAGGAATACGACAAGATCGAGGCTGATGCGCCCCCGCTGGCAGACAAGATGGTGTCGAAGCCGCCGTGAGTTTGGCCTGGATGATCCCCAAGTGAGGAGTAGGTCGCCCCGGGTGCTGGCGCTGGCGGCCCGCCTGCGGAGGAATAGCTGTAGGTTGTGACTTTGGGGGTGTCGCCCCCATTTTGTAAACATGAATCGGGCCCCCAAGGTCGGGCAGGTGTAAATAACTTTTGCGCTTTTAAAAAGTTAAGTCCCCTTTTTCCTTTTGTCATGAATTTTTCTTCTTTGAGTTGCTGACCGTGTCAGAGTAGAACGTAAATTCCGGGTAGCCGCGGGGCGTGGGAGGTCGACGAACATGACCACTGGCTGCTCTGTGACCTTAGGTCGTAATCGCTGCCAGATCATGGCAGTCGACGTGAGCTGTGAGCCATACTGTCCTTTCGGCCGTGTCTCAGGGGCATTGGCTGTGAGAACGAGTTGACTCGTAGCTATGTTTTTGCATGACCTGACGCTGTTTTTCGAGCACTAAGGTCTAGGCGCGTTTTGCGATAGAAGAAAGTAAGTGAAACACGGGGTGTGCGCCGCCGTCCTCTGTAGCCCCCGAGCGAGGGTTGACCTCGTGCATAGCAGAGGTCAGATCCCTGCTTAATTGCCAGGGTCGATGCGTTGCACAGATGAATTGCACCAAACGAAAGATATTTTTTATTGATGATCGAATTGCCGTAATCTACAAGATTTATTCAAGGGTAAAAGTTTACGTGAAGTCGCCGCATGTTCCAAGCGCTTGAGTACTTACCGCTCGCGCCCTGATCTTGTATGTGTCGTAGCACTTGATGCAATGGTGACCTTCCCCATCGGCAGCCGGTGAGCTTGTGCTTGCCTCCTCAGCTGGACCAGCCGGCTACACCAGCCCGCCGCATGCGAGCAGCCCGATCTCGCACGCGACGTTGCCAGGTAGCATTCGGAGAGTTTGGCCGGGTACTAAGCCAAATGTAGGAGCTGCGGATGTCGCCGCACTTTCATCGAAGCCGGATCGATGGCGCCTTCGAAAGCGAGGTCTTGTCCCTACCATCGTGAGGCTTGACTCGGGCATAGGTGAGGCGCAATCGCGGAGCACGGTGCTGCCTGACTCCATACATGGAGGAAGTAAAGGCGTGCGCGCGCGGCCCTCAAGCTAGGCATGGTGCGCGAGGGCTCCATCGTGATCTGAGGGGAGCCTCTGGCGCCCACTTGGACCCAAACTTTTTCGTGTGGCAGCTGGGGCATGGAAGCGCCCGCAAATCAGCGTGCCGTTAGCCCACCCGACCCGCCTCGCTGGTCTTTTGCGGCTTACGGCCGCACTGGGCCCACCCCGATGCCGCTGTCATCGCGAGTAGGTTAGGGAATTTCTTCTCTGGCAACCGGGTGCCGTTTGTCTGAGTGACGCATCAAGTTCGGACGCCGTAATCGGTAGATGATGTTGGTAAAGAACTTTGACCGGCCTCCTCGAGCGGATGCGCACCTCTTCCGGGCCAGGCCTCAATCCACTCTTTGGTAGTAAACTGTCGATGGTGACTAGCAATGCGGAAGCTGCTTTTGAGAGTGACTCCACGGTAGATCGCAGTCGTGACCGCGAAGCGCGCCACGCAAAGCGGAGGGGGTCGCGGAGGGCCTCGCGGCGTGAGATGGGCTTTGTTCTGGCGTAGTTAATTGACACCTCTTCGCACCGGCTTTCACCTACCTCTCTTTGGGCGTACGCCTTTGACCGCCGCTGGCTGCAGTGGCAAGAGATGCCGGAGCTTCTTCGACCGTGCAGCTCGCGGGAGTGGCGCGGGTGCTCTCTGCGACTCGATCACGAATTTCCCTCACAGCTTCTTGCCCTCGGTTTAGCGACTGGGACGCATCGCTGTAGAATCGGTGGCTCCATCGCCGGGTAGAGCTCGCCTCGACGAGGGGGACTTGGATCATTTGAGCAAGCACGCCGAGCCTCCCTCCTTGCCTCTTCGAAGCTTCGTCGCGTTCTCGAGTCTATCGCGCAGGGGTCTGCTAGTCTAGTACCGAGGGGCAAGGGAGCTGCATCGATCTCCATCATGTCTCGACCGGGTTCTCGCGGGTCGGAGGTCGGGGGGCCCGGAGGTCGCCTCGGCCGGGTGTGACACCCCGCGAGGTCGTCGGGCTTGTCCTCGAAATGTATGGAGGGTGTGTCTTGATCGCGAAAACGCCAGTGGGACCCGCTTATGTTCTCACGCTTATATTGACAAAATGCCTCATCACCTCCTTGTTGTGCCGCCGTGGAGGTGGTTGAGCTCGAGCCCGCGGAACTTTTCTTCCAACTTGCATTTCTCCTCTCAACAAAGACGCCATTTTCAAAGTTGTGGCGCTTTTGCCTTTCATGACTTGGTTAGTGACGAAGTTCAGTAGTCGCCCCCTAACCTCGAAGCCGAGGATTAAGCCCGACCGCGATGTGCGCAGGTCCGCTCACCAAGGCCTCGCTCGCAGGTGACTGGCGGCGTTATTGGATGCTAGGAAATGAAGTCGCATCAAGTACTCATGCGCGCACGCTGCTACCCACGGTGAAGCAAAGACAAGACCGCGCTCCCGCGGCCCTTACCGAGCAAGCCAAAATGCATTACCTAGTACTCTTCGGCCGACAGCTTTAGGGGGCAGCAGTGGCCTCCGGCCCACTGAGCACGATGAAGTCAGCAAAGACTTTGTGATTTTTGATTGCTTCTTCGACAAGGTAGGTGATCCGCCGAGCCCCCACTGCTCGATGCCCCACTGACGACATGCGCACGCGCCTCGGGCTCGGGATAATCTCGCCAAGCGGAATTTGGACACGCATCGCGTGACCGGTGCGCCCTCAAAGTACTGCGGGAGCTTGCACCGAGTAATCAAAGACAGCATAGATGAGCTTTTTGGATCCGCGAGTAGCGCGGCTTTGGTGCTCCGGCAGGACCTCACGATGAAATAGATCGCAGGCGCTGGTGCACGCGGAGGCGCGGGTCTCTCCTTCCTCTCTTCCACCTGACGCAGTGCCGCAGCCTCACTTCATGGGTGGTTGCCGCCACGTGAGCAAGCTAGCTGGCCTGCCATTCTCGCCCGCGAGGTTAGCACGGCAAGCGGTTTGTCGCACAGCCTTCTTAAGCAGTCGTAGGGCCTCCCCGGGCCTCGCGGTCCGTGAGAAATGCTCGACTTCTTAAGGATCCCAGATAGTGGTAGATCGACGCGCCCTCGAAGTCGTGCTATGAACTCGACCGAGGGCCACGAGGCACCCTGCGCGGAGTCAGCCGTAACACCCGGCCCAATTTGGATGTGGGCTGCCCAAGAGCCCCATGAGTGCAAGAGTGCACATAGTAGTACCACCTTGCTAGTTGAGCAAGGGGTGGAGCGCAACTCAGAAGCCTCGCTATCCAAACTCATATCACCTTCGAGTTAACCCTTTTTACACGTGCGAGTGACGAAAGTGTAAGCAGGTGGTGGTATGTGTACGCTGTCGCGCACGCTCTCGAAGGGCCGGTGGGCGTGTGCGCTTTTGAGGGCGGGTGTCGCTAAAGCGGTATCGTGAGCCGACCTTCGCGCCACGCGCTGCGGCGGGCCGGGAGGCGCGACATGGGAGGTTCATTTGGGCGCAGTGTAGGCCGCTGAGTGCACGCGCATGGCACATGTGCCGCCCCGGGCGACGGTCGCTGCAAAGCTAAGAGGGGAGGTCCCCGGTTGCTGGCGCCGACGAGGACGCCGAAGTCCTTGAGTGTATGTAACACCCGACTCATTGGATGTGGCCCAAAGAGGGGCCTATGAGTGCAGTGCTACATGTTTAGTGCACCACCTTGCTAGTTGAGCAAGGGTGGAGCCAACTTATAAGCCTTTGCCATCCAAACCATATCACCTTCGGTTAACCCTTTTACACTCCAAGCGAGACCTAAAAGTGTAAGCAAGGTGGTATGTGTACGCGTGCGTGCCCCTAAGGGTCGGGTAAGGTATGCGTTTTGAGGGCGGGACCACTTGTAACACCCGTTTTAAGGACAAAAACCAGAGTACACCATATGTGAGCCTGAAGTCAAATCTCACATATAGCCACAAGTAAAAGGGTAGTATCAATTCACAATGCTTAAACACATAAATACACAATATAAAACAATATAACCTCGCCTAGCGTAACGCTGAAAAACACTGATCTTCTCGGGGTAGACTCCACAGTGGACCGACCGACCGGTTGATCACAAGCATAAAATTCTCCGAGGAGGGGTGAAATAGCAAGGGTGAGTCCATGTCGAACTCAACAAGCATAATGGGGTATTTACATACCTTAAAACCATGATCATCATAACATAAGTAATGTAAAAGCATAACGTAAACATGAATGTTAATGAACACAAGTCATTATCCCACGTTATGGTTCCAGGTCGCCCGCGGGACCTTCGGGCAAGGCTAGTATACCGCTTTTCAAACTCACAAGCAGAGGGTATTGACTTTCACTACGAGTCGTGATCCCCAAATGCAAGGGTTAGCTAGGACCCAAACACCGGAACCACTAAGAAGCTCCCTCAAAGGTTGCCTAACAAGTTGGGGCAGCTAAGTCGCTTCGACATAGAACCCACCCTTCCTATGTGGCACATAACTCTCAATTTATACTCACATATTAACGGGATAGGGGGCATACCATATCCACCTCGTACCTCCAAGTCGCTTTTAAAATGATTCTTTAGAATTCAATGTCGAGAGCTTAAAATCTTTCTATATTTACCGAATACCCGGATTCCCGCAAAAGGCATAAATCCCCTATGTTACTACCGAAGTACATATTTTCGCTTATGGCATAAACATTCATTAAGATATATGATCATGTTAACTACTTAGCGGCAATTCAAGCTATACTTCTTGCCTTAAATACTTGCTCCAACTTTCTCTCATATGTCGCCCTGGCCATCATCTTCTCGATCTTCAATACTACAAGCAGACTGCTCTACTCGTGAAAGCAAGCATCACACATACAAACAAGCAAATAGAATAAACTAAGGACCACATCAATCACATGAGAAGTTTAAAGAAATAACGATCTAAATGGCTCTGCCCTCGGCGCTATGAACACAAAAGCGCAAGAACGACAAAGAACCGAGCTATCGTTGAAAAGAAGCAACTTATCGATGTTTTACATTATATAAAATAAAAAGAATTAGCTACATGCTTGGTATATTTTAATTGAGAAAAGCATGGATAAATTACTAATTCAGATTAGTCATATTATATTTGAATTCAAAACAAAGTTAGACTTAGTCATATTTATTTATAAATATGGCATATAAATTAATCAAGTTAGATTTTGTCTTTGCAAAATAATAAAACGCGGTGAATGCAAATTCAAAAGATATATGACACATGTAATGCTGTTTAATCTAGACAAATTATTATTTATAAAACACATTTATATTAGTACATTGTTCCTTTTCCAAAATCAAGTAGAAAACCTATATTGCTTTTAATTAGAAAACAAATTACACAAAAGCATTAATCATTTATTTTATTTTGACTTGAACAAAATCATAAGCATGTGGCCAAATGAACTTTTACCATTACGCGTAGAGCTGCGACGCCCGAAAACAACGCAACTCAGAAAAGACTCAATTTGGACTGAGACGACCGAAAACGATGAGATTACGTACAGATGTGATGGTAAAAACTGTAATTACTTCCGAATGCAATAATCTTTAATACCTTCATCTTACCTTGGCTTGTGTGTACGTAGAAAAGAAACCAACTGGCTATAGCTCGCTGTATTCTTCACGAGAGAGATGATATCGTAAAGTGAACTACCCTACTATGGATGGCTCAAGAGCTACAGTGTAGTGAATAGCGAGACAGCATTACGTGGCTGTGCCATCTGTACCGAGCGATCTAGTGGTGCAGGACTGCAGCGTTTGCGCCGATTGTATGAGGCTGCAGGTGTCACAGTGGTACTTGTGACACCCCGCCTCCTCCAAAGCCGCATCGCACGCCTCTTCCGAGGGGCAATGCACGCTGCACACATAGCACCTTGCTTACACTTTTCGCCCGCTCTGCGGTAAAAAGGGTTAACCCGAAGGTGATATGGCCGATGGCAAAGGCTTATAAGTTGGCTCCACCCTTGCTCAACTAGCAAGGGTGGTACTCAAACATGTGCACTTCTGACTCTTAGGCCCCTCTACCGGGCCACATCCAAAGTCTGGGCCGGGTGCTACTATACACCTCGTCAGGACCTCCGGGACGCCCGTCGAGGGCCAATCCAATCCAGACCTCCCCTCTTAGCACACGCCGACCGCGGCGCCTGTGGGGCCGCAGACATGTGCCATGCCGCACCTGCAGCCTACACGCGCAATGAACCTCCATGTCCGCGCCTCGCCCGCACGCCGCGTGGCCGCGTAAGGTCGGCTCGATGCACTCGCGACACCCTCGCTCCAGTCACGACCGCACAGCTCTTCCTGAGGGGGCGCAGCGCGCACACATACCACCCCGCTACACTTTCGCCCCTCGGCCGTCAAAAAGGGTTAACCCGAAGGTGATATGGTCGATGGCAAAGGGCTTATAAGTTGGTCCACCCCTGTCTCTAGCAAGGTGGTACTAAAAGCATGTGCACTCGAGACTCATAGGGGCCCGCCCTCACCGCCACATCCAAATTGGGGCCGCAGGTTACATACACTCTCTCTCGAGGACTCCGACGCCCCTCGGCCGAAGCCAACTTAACTTCGACTCCCCTTTGCCACGCTCAGATCCGTGCAGTACGTGCACACCCATGCCCGAACAATCGCGACTACACGAGCTCCGGAAACCGCGAAGGGTCGGCTGATACCACTTTAGACACCTCGCCTCCAAAGCCGCATCCGCCACGCCCCTTCCGAGGGGCGCACGCGTACACATACCACCCCCGCTATTAATTTTCGCCCCGCTCGCCGGTAAAAGGGTTAACCCAAGGTGATATGGCCGGGATGGCAAAGGCTTATAAGTTGGCTCCACCCGGCCAACTAGCAAGGTGGTACTAAACATGTGACTCGCATAGGCCCCTACCGGGCCACATCCAAATTGGGCCGGGTGTTACACGCAAGCTTTTTGAGGTTGTTTATCTGACCATAGACGCGATGGCCGTGATTTTTCTGGGTTGCTTCAATGCCGCATGGCCTCGATACGACAAAGCTAAGAAGTTTGGCTCAAGACCTTTAAGACGCACTTTCTCCTGAGATTGAGTTTTACCCCGAATTTTCTTAAATTTTTCGAAGACCCGCCTCGAGGTCCGGATGAGGTCGCCGTACGCTTCGCCTTGACAATGATGTCATCGACATACAAGCCACGACCAGCTTCCCGGAGAAGTTCGCTTAAAGACCTTTTACATACTCCTCGAAGGTGGCACCGATTTTTGAGGCCGGCGGGCATTGTAACGTAATGTATCGCCCCAAAGGGGGTGATGAATGAGGTGGCGGCCGGTCGAGCCTCGCTCATCGCGACCGATGGTAGCCTGAGTAAGCGCCGCCAAGAAAGCAGAGCCGCTTTCGCATCTGCAGGTGGAATCAACAATTTGATCGATGTACGGTAAAGGAACGGATCCTCGGGACATGCCTGTTGAGGCCTGGTAATCAACACACATTCTCCATTTCCCATTTTTCTTACAAGCACTGGGTTAGCTAACCACTCGGGATGGTACACCTCCTTGATGAAGCCGGCACAAAGCTTATTTATTTCTTTCGGGCGATCACTTGCCGCTTGTACCGCCGGCGCGGTGGTCGGCCGGGCTGACCGCCAAGAGCCGGCTTGATGTTCAAGGAGTGCTCTACGACTTTCCTCAGTGATGCCCCGCATGTCCGAGGGTTTCCACGCGGAATACGCCGAGACTGGCAGATGGAGAAGTCAACGAGCCGCTGCCTTCCTATTTCGAGTGAGCTCGGGTGTCGATGCGCACGTGTTGACACTCGTTATAGCATAATATTACTAGTCAACTAAACATGAAATAAGGGCATAAAATGAATATCAACATAAGTCTAGGGGCTTTACTAACATAATTCCATGAGCTTTGTGATTTATATCTTTTAGGGATTAAACAGAGAAAAGCAGAGAAGAACGGGTGAGAAACCTAAGAGTTTACATCCCATACGATGACAAGACTTAACCGTGAAGTAACCCAACCCAAAATGTGGACTAAAACACTCTAGAAGATACCAAGACACCCCGTAAGAGACGAGAGGCCAAGGGGATACTCCCCCGGGCTACCGCCAGTGGCCATCTAGGCTCGGCCGCCGTGGGTCCCCCGATCACTTCAGATTTCTAGGTCGGTTTGTAATCGACTTTGAGGTTGTATCTACACCGCTGCCAAGGTTCCGCTTTGATCCAATAGTCATCGCTCATCGCCAAGGCCTATATAAGAAGACACCCCGACCCTGTGGTTAAACCCTAACTCATTCTACTCATTATCTTTTGACCTTTTGGTCAGAGGTATCCTAATGTGTGACAACCTTCTTCTCTAGTTCCAATCTATATTAGAAGATCATGTAGAACTAGAAGTATTAGAGTGAGTTGAAGAGTAAAAGCATATCGAGTTGATAGATTAGACTGGTAGTACCCCATGAGAGTGACTAGATCTAGTTTTGAGAGCTAAAGAGTGGGTGGAGGAGGAAGAAGGGGAAGCACTGACCACCGGTGACTCCTCTATGCTTGTACCTCCGATCAAAGGCCTTGTGGCACTTGATCCCGAGACTTCCCATGGTGGATCAACTCTTGTTTAAGTAAGTAATTGTGTTAGTATTGTTCTTATTGTTCATGACTCTTTATTTGAGTACTTTAATTCATGGGAATCTATGGATTAGAGGAGTATGCTTAGTTTTAGTGTGGTGCCTAGGATTGAGGTTGTTTAGAATGCACCCAACCTTCCTGAGCGTAGTTCGTGGTAGTGATGCTATCTTTCATTGGATTCCTTTTGGAGTCCACATCCCGCTTGATAGGCTGGCTGTGACCCCAAGTATCGAGGATTGCAGCCGTTTCTCGGCCCATGTTTTCCCTTGAGTACAGCTCCCTATAAGACAATATCAACATAGCTTACAAGGAGAAGAATTAGACAACCATAGGAATCTTCTTACCTCTTTTTATCCTATCAAGTCCTTGATTGCTACTCGTGGATTAGTTATATGCCCCGCTTATCTTCACATCATTCTCCCCTGTGGATTCGATATTAAAACCCCTCTCTCGTGGAAGTGCTCAACGTATCCGCTCGCTGCGGATTATACAAACTATAAATATTCCTCGTAGGCTTATCACCAACAAGCATTCTCATTGGCCGCCGGAGAGAATGGTTGCCGAGAAAACATTGAGTATAACTAATCTTGTATCATATCTTAGTAGTCTTCTTTCTTTATATTTTCTTTCTTTTTAATATCTTTTTGGGATCTCTCGGATTCCACATCTATCCTTATGCTCGCACCCATAAGCACAAGCTTGCCACTAGAATTTTAGAACCTATCCTATCACCTTCGGCTATGAGCTGGGTCTAAGGTTGATCTAAATGATCATGAAAACAACCCATTATAGGAGAGAATTCACCCCTGAAGTTAACCTCATAGGGCTGTCCTATCCTTTAAAAGGATAGTGTATTTGGGTCTCATTCTAGAAAAGTTGTTCGCATGACCATCATGCGCTCGAGGAACTTTTCTCCTTTTTCTAAAGCAAGGTTTGTCTTGACAAACCCGCAGTGTGATCTCTTTCCTAGGATTTTCATAAACACCCAAAGGAAGAAAAGGAAACATCCTTCTAGACCAAAGAAGAAGTTTTGATAGCCGTATCATAATCATCCCAACCCTGATTTAGTTGTCAATCCTACGCTATCAATACTTGAACCTCCAAGGGAAGAAGTAATTCTACCCTTGATTTTTTATGGTGATGACTTTGGGAGACAAACTTAGCTTTTATAGGAGATCTTGAGTGCCTATAAACCAAATCCTCTTGAGAAGA
Source organism: Hyparrhenia diplandra (assembly GCA_015847255.1). Lineage (NCBI taxonomy): Eukaryota > Viridiplantae > Streptophyta > Magnoliopsida > Poales > Poaceae > Hyparrhenia > Hyparrhenia diplandra. Next base: position 12,526 of record JADLZK010006728.1, read on the forward strand.
GTCTCTTAGAAAGCATCCTTATTCTTATTAAGGACATTGGGAACCCAAGGTGATGGTATATCTAATGATGCCATAGAAGGAGAGCTTCTAAGCTATCTGTGAATCCATTCATGTCTTCTTCCCTTCTATTCCAGATTAGATAACATCCAAAACCATATTTAACCCTCATCCTGACCCAATGAATCCTCTCTAGTGGTTTTTCTTGAGTCTACCTCCACGATCTTAGAAATCCTGGGCATAGACATCATGAAGGATCTAATGAAGACCAAGAAGAGCATTATCAATCAGATTGGAGAACATCCATGAGCATAGGAGTTACATTCTAAATATTCTATCTAATCCTTGCCCATGTGAGCAAACCCTGAATTAATTGCCATCTCTAATCTTGCCACTTATAAGATCTAAAACCCTTTGTGATAACTATTCATAAAGAATTGAAAGGGTGGTTGTTGATCTTTATGGTTTGAAAAAGTTGAGATTGGTGATGCAGGAAAACCTCTTCATCATCTTGAATCATATTTGAAGGTTTCCCAAGGACGCATTTTTGTCCTAAAACAAGCACTCTAAGGGGAAAGAACACAAGATAGATCTTTTGCTATACACCTTGTGTAGTGAGCATAGAGATATAATTGTGAATATTCCTTCTGGGTATTTTTGTTACTAACCATTTCGGTCTAGAACAAAGAGAAACGAAGGATGACAATATAAAGGTATGTCCAACCATTATTATGCAACATGAAATCATATGCATAGAAATAGTCCTTTGTCATGTTAAGCCGCATTATCTTGGTTACTCTACCTTTGAGACATGCTCAACTTGCTAAAAGCAACTATCTTGTTTTCATCTTCACTTGAGTAAATCTCTATAATGCTTTCATGCTACCCTTTGTCTACCATAGTATGCTTTTGGTTTGGGAATGTTGCTATAGTACAAATAGTATGTTTTCAATGGCTCTTTAAATTAAGCATGGTGCTTAGGTTAAAATGCCTTCCTTAATCGATTAGACATGGAGTCTTAGTTTGGTTATTGAACTAAATATTACTTGTGTAGACATCGGTATATTTTGTTGACTAACCCCCCGCAGTAAAAGAAAACTCCTCAAACAAGCTTGGGGAAGTCCTCGAGATAAACTCATACTAGGAGATGAAGCAAGAGAAAGAAGAGGAGTGCCACAAATAAAGTCTATAAACAAAAGCACTTGCTCAAGGACGAACTCAAGAGTGATAGGCACATGGAAGAGAAAAGACCAACTTTCATCAAGAATAATCCAATCGCTCTTTTTCCCTCACATGCCCCATCACTCCACACGGTTTGAATCTCTCTATTCACTATTGCTCTTTTTCACAAGTTCGAATGATTTTGATGCATGAAAATCAAACTTTAAGGTTTCATAAAATCATTCCTTAGAAAAGCAAGGTGAATACTAAAAGATTATATAAAAGATCTATGCTAAAAATCTTCAATCAAACTTTTTCTCAGAGCATAGCTTTAGCCCCTCAGAACAACAATATCCTCAGCATTACTTGTATATTCCTTCTGGGTATGTAAAGTTGTCCACTAATGACGCAGGAATAAAACCATGAGAGGAGCAAAAAGGCCTCGCACAATTCAAAGGAGAAGAAAGAAAGGATGATGCAATAAAGGAACAAGTTAGAGCAAAGATATACAAGAGGCCACCAGGAAAGCTCCAAGCAAAAGGTAATAATCACCACAAGGTGTTACGGTGCCACACTCTAATAAAAGGTAACATCTTGAGGTAAGCTATCATTAACTAAGCTTTTCCCTTAATTATGGCATGCTCATAAATAAAGAATCAAAACATGTTAGAGTCAAAACCTAATCTTATCCATCTTGCTTAGCTTCACATGTTTAGTTCTTTAACACCACTCTCTTGATCTCATAATCCCCAATGTAAAACTAAAATGTTGCTCATCCCAAGCCTTCCGAAGATAGTTACAATCTATTAAACCGCGGATGCTTAATCTCTTGATCTTATCACCCTCATCATAAACAAATGAAACAGCTTAAACATTAATCGCCGCCTTGTTTAATGTGCCTAAGGATAGAGAAGAACGAACAAAGTTTTGGTTTGCTGGTGTTTTTCCACCAACAAGGGCCAATGCACTTGATCTCTACTTGTCTTTACAAGGTGACATCCTTCGAAAGCAAAACGTGGGAGGAGTATGTCACCCCCAAAATTTACAAGGAAATGTCCCCAACCCATAAAGTACTAACATTACTGAACAAGATGTTGCCTGGCCTTCCCCGCCAAAGCTTCACTTCAAACTATGGGGACAAGCAAGCAACATGGTGATGCCATCCTCGTAGATCATTATCTCAGAGACGCGTACCACTAAGATCGATGATGCACTTGAGGAGTGAGTAAGGTAAGAAGTCTTGTTCAGAGGACTTGAAACATCAACCCCGCCTAAGGTAAGATCGGAAGTTATCATGCATAAGCATATTATTTCCTTGCTGTAATATAATCATTTTCCTTTAGCATATTTACATTTATGCATTAGCATTGCATTGAAAAATTTAAAGCCCCATGTGAATAATCTTGAGGCTTATAACAACCCATAAGGATATTCACCGTGGTGGAATAAAAATAAAATATGCATTCATCTAGTTGCATTTGCATCATAGTTCTTGCATGCATATAAATATATAAAACTCCAAAAACATTTAGAAGAGAATTTTGGCTTAAGTTCTATATCCGAATAATCATGATCCATTTAAAAAAGTATAGACACAGATGAAACCTCGGTGCGGGCAAAACCAATTAACGCTTAATTAAGTTCCACAAAGCTTTGTTGTCATATTTGAGTTCGCCAGATTCCAAGGAAGAGAAACATGATAGGCCGACTTCATCGTCACCATCTACCTCAACTTCCACATCAACAAACCCCGACACTTCAATCTAGCTTGGGGGAGAGCACCCCCGCTATCCTTCTATAAGTATTTCTACTACTACCTATATATATTATTAGCTAATATTTTGGTTTGCTTAGTTCTATAGAGTCTAGTCGCTTAAAGAGTCTTAGTAGAGTGTGATTCTTAGAGTGTGGGAATAAATAAATAAATAGGAGTGTACTAGAGTTTTCTTTTTCCACCAACATAAATGATTCTCTAAGATAAATCTCATGCTTGAAATGATAAAAATAGTTGTCCACAGAATCTTTCGCAAAGATCTAGCTTTCAAGCTTAATTTCTCTTGAGCCTTAAATGCAAAAACCTTGACTTGAGACTTACATTGAATCTAAAACCTATGGGTTGCAAATTGCTTGCTCTAAAGTCTAGGTAATTGACGGATATGATATATGAGAGTTCCGAAATGCTATTGATCTTACTCCCAAGTGATGCTAGATTTCTGAGATTTATTTTGAAACTTTAAAGTGTACATGATAAGTTCCCTGGTGACAGAGTGTTGAACTTCCTACCACACCCATATATACATGCTCCTAGGATTAGGAAAACCCTTTGACATATATATAGGTCGCTTGTTTTGCATTGAGTTTTGTTCAATCTTTTCGAACCCTTAGAAACTTGTCATGTCGATCATGTACATTCCATCTCAATCCACCCACCACCATATACACCCATTATATATCCACCAAAAAACCTCCTACTCCTATCCCGATAGAGCAAATCTCAAAAATATTCGCTATACTCATCCACTCATCCATGTCTAGCTAATGTCTTACAAAAGCTCTATTACTTGTCTATCTCTCAAAATTATTGCATAAGAGATTTGGGTTGTAATTAAAAAAAGAAGGAGATGAAAATGGACAAGTGTCCTACGGGCTAGTAGGGCCTACCTCTCTAAGAAAAAAAAGAGAGAGAATAAAGGAGAGTTAAAAAATGGATAAGTGTCCGCGAAAAACAATGGGTACTTAGATGTTCGCTTCTCTATAAAAGAAAAATAATAAATATAGAGGAAAGAGATATAACCCAAGTTCTCCCAAAAGTTTCCAAATTCAAAAGAGAGATGATTCCTCAAGGAGCAAAAGTAGAATTGGGCTTCCCCTCATTCATTCCATACACCTTACTATATTCCCTACCATATTCTATCCAATTCATACACATGCATCACTTGATCGGTGACTTGTGACTTGATCCAATCGTTGAACTTACAATATATGCTTAGTAAGTAAATGTAGTTTTTCTCTCATCTATGAGCTCCAAGATATAAGCCTTTTAGATATAGGGTGAGAGAGAAGAAGGCATAGTGTCCGACCGCCCTTTAGTCCACAAATACTACATATTATGAGAGAAAGGCAAAACAACCTTGTTGCCTTAGTGAGGATCCACAAATACCATAAATGAGAGACTTTGAGAGAGTCATACAAGGAACTTTGAGTTTTATTTATTTGAAAATTTGCACAAACCCTGTAATGATCAAGTTGAACAAAGAGTTTGAGAAATGATGCTTGACTTGATTGTTCTATCTTTCAATTACCCAAGATCCCAAGAAAAGGCTATAAGCTCCATGGTTAAAGGTGATATGGGTAAGTTGAAATTTGAGCAAGTTAATTTTTATCTCGAGGAGAAATTTTGTTTGAAAGCATGTGTACTTTTTGAGGCGCAAAGACTTTGTAGCAACCCTGATCCATTGCTAAGTTTGGCTTTTATAGAGACTAGCAAAGGGTAAGCTTGGGGAGCTTGTTGACACCTCGTTATAGCATAACATATTAGTCAACTAAACATGAAATAAGGGCATAAAAATGAATATCAACATAAGTCTAGGGGCTTTTTACTAACATAATTCCACAAGCTTGGTGATTTATATTTTTTCGTGATTAAATGTATAAAAAGGGTAGGAAGAACGGGTGAGAAACCTAAGAGTTTACATCCCATAACATGACAAGACTTAACCGAAGTAACTCAACCCAAAAAAAGTGGACTAAACACTCGAAGATACCTAAGACACCGAAGAGACAAGAGGTCGAGGGACTCCTACCGGGCGCCGCTAGGGCCATCTAGGCGGGGCCGCTGTGTGTGGGACCCACCGATCAGCCTCGACTTCTAGGTCGGGTTCAGAATCGACTTTGAGGTTGTATCTACACCGTTGTTGCTGGGCCTGGTTTTGATCCAATGGTCATCGCTCACGCCAAGGCCTATATAAGAAGCCATCCCCCCACCCCGTGGTTAAACCCCTAACTCATTCTACTCATTATCTTTGACCTTCAAGTCGAGGTGTCCCATTGTGAGGACAACCTCTTCTCTCTAGTTCCAATCTATTAGAAGATCATGTAGAACTAGAAGTATTAGAGTGAGTTGAAGAGTAAAAAGATATCGAGTTGATAGATTAGATCTATAGTACCCCATGAGAGTGACTTAGATTCAGTCTTGAGAGCTAAAGAGTGGGTGGAGGAGAAGAAGGGAAGCACCTGACTCGGCTGTGACTCCTCTATGCTTGTACCTGATCAAAGGTGCCTTGTGGCACTTGATCCCGAGACTCTATGGTGATCAATCTTTGTTTAAGTAAGTAATCGTGTTAGTATTGTTCTTATTGTTCACAAATCTTATTTGAGTACTTTAATCTATGGGAATCTATAGATTGTGAGGAGTATGCTTAGGTTTAGCGTGGTGCCTAGATTGAGGTTGCTTTTGTGAATGCACCCTACCTTCCTGAGCGCAGTAGTTCGTGGTAGTGATAGGGTACTATTGATTCCTTTGGAGTCCACATCCTGATAGGATAGGCAGACCTGTTATCGGAGAGGATTGCATGTTTCCCTTTCGGCCCATGTTTTCCCTTGAGTACGCCCCAAGACAATATCAACATAGCTTACAAGGAGAAGAATTAGACAACCATAGGAATCTTCTTTACCCTTTATCCTCTCAAGTCCTTGACTCCCGCCGTAGATTAGTTATATGCCCCGCTATCTTCACATCATTCTCCCAAAGGGAGACTATATTAAAAACCCTCTCCTCGGGGTGAAGTGCTCAATGCAGTATCCGCTCGCTAAGCGGATTATACAAACTATAAATATTTCGTAGGCTTATCAAATACCAACAAGCATTTCTCAGCCAGCCACGGGAGAATGGTTGTCGAAAACATCGGTATAACTAATCTTTGTAGTCATATCTTAGTGTAGTCTTCTTTATATATTTTCTTTTAATTTTTTATATCTTTTCGATCTTCGGATTCCACATCTATCCTTATGTTGCACCCATAAGCACAAGCTTCAGCCACTAGAATCTTTAGAACCTATCCTATCACCCTCCGGCTATGAGTCGTGTCTAAGGTTGATCTTAAATGATCATGAAACAACCCATTATAGGAGAGAATTCTCGGTTAACTCAAACAAATCCTATCCTTTAAAAGGATAGTGTATTTGGGTCTCATTCTAGAAAAGTTGTTCGCGATGACCATCATGCTTTCTCTCGGGAGGAACTTTTTCTCTCTTTTTCTAAAGCAAGGTTTGTCTTGACAAACCCGCAGTGTGATCTCTTCCTAGGATTTTTTTCATAAACACCCAAAGGAAGAAAAGGAAACATCCTCTCTAGACCAAAGAAGAAGTTTTGATAGCCAGATCATAATCATCCAAACCCCTTTGATTTAGCTGAATAATCCTAAGTCATCAATACTTTAAACTCCTCCAAGGGAAGAAGTAATTCTACCCTTGATTCTTTTATGGTCATGACTTTGGGAGACAAACTTCTAGCTTTTCACAGAGATCTTTGAGTGCCTATAAACCAAATCCCTCTTAGAGAAGAGTCTCTTTAGAAAGCATCCTTATTCTTAATAAGGACATTGGGAACCCAAGGGATGGCATATCTAATGATGCCATAGAAGGAGAGAAGCTATCTAGAATCCATTCATGTCTTCTTCCCTATTTCGTGACATTAGATAGCGTGATCCAAAACCATATTTTAACCCCATCCTTGACCCCAATGAATCCTCTTAGTGTTCTTTTTCTTGAGTCTACCTTACCATCTTGAAATCCCAAGCATAGACATCATCAGGAAGGATCTAATGAAGACCAAGAAGAGCATTAGTTTCAATAGATTGGAGAACATCCATGAGCATAGAGCATTCTAAATATTCTTATCTAATCCTTTTGCCCATGTGAGCAAACTCCTAATTAATTGCCATCTCTAATCTTGCCACTTTATAAGATCTTAAAACCCCTTGTGATAACTATTCATAAAGAATTAGAAAGGGTGGTTGTTGATCATATTGGTTTGAAAGTTGAGATTGGTGATGTAAGGGAAAACCTCTTCATCATCTTGAATCATATTTGAAGGTTTCCCAAGGACAGCTTTTGTCCTAAAAACAAGCACTCTAAGGGGAAAGAACATCGCGATAGATCTTTTGCTATACACCCTTGTGTAGTGAGCATAGAGATATACTGTGAATATTCCTTCGGTATTTTTGTTACTAACCATTTCAGTCTAGAACAAAGAGAACTTAGGACAATATAAAGGTATGTCCAACCAATCATTATGCAACATGAAATCATATGCATAGAAATAGTCCTTTGTCATGTTGCCGCATTATCTTGGTTACCTCTACCTTTTGAGACATATATAGGTCGTGCTTTTTTTGTATTGAGTTTGTTCAATCTTTTCGACCCCTTAGAAACTTGTCATACCGATTGTTGACTCGTAACTACAATTTAAACACCGGGCAACATGACACCAAACAACCTAGAAAATAGGGATTTCAACTAACATATTCCAAAAAGTTTTGTGTTTATTTGGACTTGCGTACCAACTCAAGAATGATCATTTTGGACCAAAAATACAAAGAAAAAGAAATAAAATCAATAAATAGAAAAAGGCCCAAAAGAAGCAAATGGCAAGCCCAAACAAGAATCGGACAAAAGGTCAAAACCAGCCGGGCCAAGACCACTGCACAACTTTTCACAAAGAAGGAGGCCCACCGCCGAAGTCTCGAGCTGCGCCGCTCCCTCGCAGGTGCGCGCGCACCACGGGTAGAGGTCGCACCTCGGCCGAGGCGGTTCCGGCCCAGCTTCGAGGCGGTTTGTCACCTTCCAAAATCGACACTACCGACGTGTTGGATGGTCGGTTTGGCATATGGAAGGTTTTCCTAGGTCGGTTTTGGTGTTTTTAGCACTTAGGCCCATCCCCTTGTGTATAAATAGCTCCTCCTTCACCTCTCCACATAACAATTCCAAGGAGAAACCAAATTAATTTGTGCAAGAGAGTAGAATTAGTTCTTCTTCTTCTACTTCTTCTATCTTCTTCTAAATTCTAGAGAGTGAGAGAGGGAAAAGCCAGAAAGAAGCTTGTTCTTTCTACTCCTGAGTTGCCCGTTTGCCCCGGTGTTCCGCGGTTCCTAGGAGGACTGAGTGCCGGATCCCACCTGGGTACTCGCCCGCTTGTACCTCCGCCGCAAGCTACTTACACTTTGGTAAGGAGTCTTGTGATTATCTTGCAGCTACTTAATTTCCTTCGTATATTTCTTAGTTGTTGTAGACTTGCGGGATTGGTAGATTGTCTCGTTAAGAGCGTTAGTTTTGGTGAAGGAACTCTTTGACCGGGAACCTTGCCAACATCAAGAACCGTGACTAATAGTGCAAACGCGGTGTTTGGACTAGCGTTCACCTACCTTTTGAAGGCATCCCACGGTTGAGGGGGTAGGGCGCTTGGTCGTGACAAGCCTTGTCCGTCCCTTGAAATCCCCCACGCTCGGGCACAGGTCGAGCTAATTGCCTGACACCGGCCTCTTGGGCGTGGGCCTCTGCCCGAAGTGAGTAGACAATGCACTTTAGGAATCACCGCCTCGGAAAACTTAGCCTATAGATACCTCGCTACTCTTAGAAAACAAACCCTTGCCTTAGGTTGACATAGACCGCAGTCATCGCGCGACCGCCTTGTGTAAAATACGATACCCCCGCTACCACCGGTGAAGTGCTACAACGGTATTTCCGTGCGCTAGCGGATTTCTCTCAGGTGCGTAAGAAACACCAACAAGCATTTCTCGGCGCCGTTGTCGGGACGGTTGTCGAAGTTATATCTCGAGCCTAGTCGACCTGCAGTGACCGGGTAGTATCCTTTAAACAAAAATACCAAAAGAGTCCCCGTTACTCATGGAGCAACCTACCCTACAAATCCTGTCCGCTCCTAAGGGCGAGCTTGTAGAACCACGCCCATCCGCTAAGCCAATCACGCCTCTTCGTAGTATGAGCTCCGCCTGGCTTTATAGCCATGAGCCAGCCCGAGCCTTTTTTCGTGTTCTCGAATATGAAAACCCCTATCATCACTTCATGGAGTTTGAGCAGCCTGGGGTGCCCGACAATTGCGTGCATGACACACGACACGCTGAGGTGGAAGTTGTTTCCGTTCTCTCTCACCGAGAGGGCGACTCAATGGTACGCCCATAACGTAGGGTCTGTAAACGGAGAATGGGAAGAACTACGAAAAACATCTCCTGTGTAGCGTTTCTACCCTATATCCGTAATCGCGCCCCGCGACAAGAGATACTCAACTTCCGACAAATAGAGGGTGAAACCTTAGTGGTGCAGCTCGGGACCGGTTTACCACGCTTACACGATCCGCCCGCACTGGTCCATACCAAACCACGTGCTTTTACAAAGATTTTCGGCTAGGGATTGATAGGGCAACCGCCCCGCCGCTTGATTTAGCCGGGAGGGTCATTTTCCCCACAAAACCACAAATGAAGGAGAAGCTCTCCAAAACCGTATTCTTGAGAATACCCTCCGCTAGAACCCATCCGTAGAACCCAAGCGCGTAAACTAGAGGAAGTCTCTTCTGGCCAACACCGAACCCGTTAAACCTATAGAGAGACCCTCGCCTCGAACCGTAACTCAAGGAGATCTCATGCAAGTGATCTCCCCGCTCTTTGAGGTTGACTTTATCCATCAACACCGGTGACACCTCAAGGTACGAACAATGGAAGAAACCACTGGTCCCCGCCTAGCCCTCGAACAACCCCCGGATAAATTCTTTTCTCCAGAGTCTATTAAGGAGCTAACAGGTTATAATGAGCACGAATGGTTACGAGAGGAAGGACCTTCTTTTCAAGAAATTTAATAAGTGGCCCCTCTACACCAATCCATTGCGTATATCGTGGAAGTTTGGTGGAAGTCATGTATAACCCTATCGCGGGGGATAAACATAATGTCCAAACCTTTGCACAAGCCTCGTGCCGAGGAAGCCATTAGGACCCCCCACAAAGACGGACCCCACAAAGCGAAGATAGCACCTCATACCACCATTGAAAGCCGCGGAGGTTATACATGAACAAATCTTTTCCTACACAAGGATGTCAAGTTGTCTCGGATTTTCATATTTTTGATATCCAAGACTTTGACATCCCGATCGGGCATCCCTTGGAGAAGATTTTGATCTATCAACATCCGATTTAGATGTCAAACTCCTGAAGAAAAAGTTTTTATCCCGCTTACTCGAGCCAAAAACTCGGAGAATGTAACCCTTCCATGAGTATGACACGCCCGAGGAGGTCATGGGGAGTTATGCTATATGAGAACCCGTAAAACAGACCTAGAAAAAGACGCCCAATTCTTCATTGAAGAAGAGGACGATTGTGGGAACTCATAGAACTTCCCTAAAGAGGAAGAATTGACTCGCCCGGGGCTGAGCTTAAACCCCTACCCCTGTGCCTACGCTATGTCTTCCTAAACGGCGATTCACAAGCCCCCCGTCATCATGTTTATAAGCTTAGTGACCAGAAACTACCCAACTTTAATAGCCGCCTTAGAGAAACACGATCGGTCTTCGGTATTCCCCTTCAAGATCTAAAAGGGGTAAGCCCGACACTATCCACACATCGCATCCCCTATTGACCCCGACAAAGACCCCCATCATGCGAACCCCCAAAAAAGCTCAATAATGCGATGCGTGAAGTCGTGAAGAAGGAAGTTCTCAAGCTTCTTCACGCCGGGATTATCTATCCCATACCACACAAAGGATTGTTAGCCAAACCCAAGTGGTCCCTAAAAAGGAGGAATGACAAATGTTGAGAACGCTTAAAAACGAACTCATTCCACAAAGACAAGTCATTGTGGTGGAGAATGTGTATTGATTATAGAAAACTTAACAAGGCAACAAAGAAAGATCACTTCCCGCCGCCTTTATTGATGAAATGTTGGAGCGGTTAGCTTAAACATTCTTTCTTCTATTTCCTTGACGGTATTCTCGCTACCACCGTGATCCCGATCCACCCCGATGACCGTAGCAAGACCACGCTCACATGCCCATACCTGAACCTATGCCTACCGTGAGAATGTCATTTGGGCCGTGTAATGCACCTCGCTTCTTTTAGCTTGCATGATGTCTATCTTCTCGCACATGATCGAAGAAATCATGGAGGTTCATGGATGATTTCTCCGTCTATGGTAAGACCTTCGAAAAGTTGTCTCAAGAACCTAGACCGGTCTTGCGAGATGCCAAGAAAAGGACCTGGTACTTAATCGAAAAAATGCCACTTTCATGGTCCGAGAAGGCATCGTTTCTCGCACCTCGTGGTCCGGAGAGGGGGATAGAGGTAGATAAAGCCAAAATAGACGTTATCGAAAAAGCTACCACCCCCCTGAATGTCAAAGGTATCCGTAGCTTCCTAGGGACACGCAGGTTTTATAGAAGATTTATAAAAGATTTTTCGCAAATCGCTAGACCCCTTACAACCCCTGTTAGCCAAGGACGCATTCTTTGACTTCACGATGAGTGCTTACACGCCAAACCCCGAAGAAAGCACTCATCTCGCCCGATCATCCAACCCTGATTGGTCGATGCCATTTGAAATCATGTGCGATGCCGTTGACTATGCCGTTGGAGCAGCCTTAGGTCAAACCAAGGACAAAGCAAGATGCCATCGCAGATATGCTAGCAAAACTCCGGGACAGAGCCAAAATTTTAATTACGCCACAACAGAGAAAGAACTCCCCGGCAAGAGTCTTTGCTATCTAAAAGTTTCGATCCTACTTAGTGGGCACAAAAATAATCGCTTCACAGATCATGCCGCCTTAAGTATCTTCTTGCCAAAAAGGATGTGAAACCCTCGCTTGATCCGCCGGATTCTCCTACTCCAAGAATTTGACATAGAAATAAAAGATAAAAAGGAGTAGAAAATACAGCTATGGATCATTTGTCGCGTATGCGTGTAACTAACATGCAGAACTACCAATCAACGATCACCGCTATGGACGACATGCTACTCAAGGTGTCGCACTTCAACCCATGGTATGCAAACATTGTGAATTACATGGTTGCGTGCTATGTACCACCCGGGAGAACAAGCGGAAACTCCAAATGGAGAGCGACGACACCTATGGATGACCCATATCCGGTATTGTGGTGTGTGCGGATTCCGCTTGCCGAGAAGATGCGTACCAAGGAGGAAGGAATGCAGATCATCGAAAAATGTCATGCATCTCCCCACGCCGACATTCCGGGAGTATTCGCCCGCACACAAGCCAAAATTTGGCAAAGGCGGATTCTTTTCCGTCGACGATGTAACGACGACACGAAAGAGTTCATCGAAGATGTTACAACCGCCGTAAGACGGAACATCACAGTTGTGATGCAATGCCCCTACATTACAACCTTCAAATAGAAATATTTGATGTGTGGGGCATTGACTACATGGGGCCATTCCGTAAGTCCCATGATTGCGTAGTACATCCCGTGGCGTAGACTACGGTCAAAGTGGGTAGAGGCACTACCATGCGAGTCGCCGATGGCAAACACGCACGCAAGATGTTCCATGAAATCATCTTTCCCCGCTTCGAATGCCACGCATGGTGATCGCTGACGGAGGATCGCGATTTCAAGGACAAATCATTCAAGGCATTCTTGAAGGAGCTCGGCACTTGCACAATATTGCCACCCCTATCATCCGCGAAACCAGCGGCAAGCCAAACCTCCAATAAACAAATCAAGAACATCCGCGGTAAGACGGTCAACGAGATGGGGAAGGGCCGAAAACAAGCTACCCGATGCTCTCGGCATATCGGACGGCCTACAAAGCCCCCATCTAAGATGTCACCCTATCACCGGTCTATGGCAAAACCCGCCATTTACCGCTTGAGTTGGAGCATCGAGCTTATTGGGCCATCAAGAAGTGGAATATGGACGCCGATCATTGAAGAACCGTCGTGAGACAAATCTCTCGAACTAGAAGAATGGCGAGAGAAGGCGCACCATAGTGCAAAAGCTCTACAAAGAGCGCACAAAAAGATGGCATGATCAGCGCATCAAGATCAAAGAATTCACCACGGAGACAAAGTACTCCTATTCAACTCCCGGGTGAAGCTATTTCGCTAAGGGAAGCTAAGAAGCAAATGGAAAGGACCGCATACACCATCATCAACACATCGCCACATGGCGCAATCACAATCCAAGATGACGCAGTGAGATACAAAAGGTAAACGGTCAACGCCTTTAAGCTTTTCTTGAACCAAGATTCCGATCTTAACCAAGAGCTCGATAGAATAGATTTATGCTTTGAAAATTAATTTGTGTTGATCAAAGATATATAAAAAAAAATAATAACAATAATATATTTTTACAATTAAAATTGTTACAACTAAAAATAAATAAATAAATAAATAAAAATATATTTTATTACATAAAGTAATAATAAAACATAAAAAGTTATCTATATATTTTTACTTTGTTTTAAATAAAGTATTTGCCTTGTTATTTTTTATTTCTTTGCCCTCACTAAAAGCATGTTGGTCAATTGCTACACAAAGGATATTTACTTTCTAAAATTAATCAAAGCATAAACTATTTTCAAAATTTGAATTTGGGGATCAATTAGAGATCAGAAGAAAGGAAACGTCGCGCAAGAAAACACCGATTCAAAACTTTTCAGTAAAGGAAATGGATGTGGCCGAAAAACCCGACTGTGGGGACACTGGTGGTGCGCTACAAGCACCACCCGGGTGCCCCAAGCACCCTCGGGCCGCCCCCTTGGTCCGGGATTTCGCCCATCTCCTTCTCCTTTCTCACAACCCACTAGTAAGGTTTGCTCCGCCTGCATTTCGACCCGCAAAAACCAGAGGAGAATTTGTCCTATAAAATCCACCCCTCCTCCTCTCCATTCTTCACACCACTCCTTCTTGCCCTTCTCCTCTCTCAAATCTTCTTCTTCCAAGAACTAAACAAGGAAGAAGGCTCTCTCTTCTCCATGGCACTAGTGCCCTTTAATAGAGAGGAAGCCATGGTTTTTGCCTCCAAGTATCTTGAGAAAGGAGAGACCCTGACAAGAGAGACCTTGCCTCCTACCTTCTCCAATTGAAATTCAAGACACCAAAGAAGAGGAAGGTAGACTCGCAAGGAAAAATATCCCCATAGACCACCAAGAAGAAACAATAGTATACTCCAATAACCCGATGTAACATCTCTCCAGCTTTCTTCCAAAGATCCGATTCTTGTTTCCCATATACCTTAGAGCAAATGCCAAATGGGGAATGGAAGAAGGGGATCCCAAAACCTCGATCGTTGGGGACAACCAAAAGGGTTCTTTGGGGACTACATTGTGCCCAAAGAAGGTCTTACGGTTGAGAGTGTGCGTAAGAAGATCACCGAATCCTCAAGCTTCGTCCGAACCCTTAGAGGCAAAAAACGCTAGAGTAAACTCTAAACATAGCTAGCCAATATCCGGTTTAGGAAAAGCCAGCGCACTTTGCACGCTAATTTACATGAGGAACTTAGACCAACTTCAAGAGAGAGATGGGGGTAGAGAGTCCTCAAGAGATCTCATTGACCTTTCGAGTAGAAGAGCTCTACCTCTCTATCAATAATTAGGCGCCGCACTAGTTTAATTTTTAGCATTTCCTTCCAATCATTTTGTAATCCCTTCAAAGTGTGTTTTCCCCAGCTTTGAATTATTTATAAATTCAATAAAAAGTTTTATTATTATATTATTGTCTATGTCTCCACTTGTTTTTGTCCTTGTGCAAAAGAAAATTAAAAAAAAATAGGTACAAAAACAAGTGTGGGGGAGGCTCACAAGTCAAAGGTACGTGATTTATTTAAAATTAAAATTTGACTTGTGACTTATCTTAAGTGCTAAAACCCCGAACCAAGTTAGCAAAAGCTCCATCTCTTTATCTACCAATTGATACATGGCATGCATACATTTTATTCCTCGCCAAAAAATACTAGACTTTTTGTTGAGCAACTATCCATTAGGGGACCCTATGCTTATCTAAATAATTGATTTTGAGATATGGTAGAATGACTTGACGCTTGTTCTCTTTTTCGCAATAAGACTTGGTTTTATCTTCAAAAAATTTAAAATAAAGCATGCTCATGGTTTGACTTTAGCCAAATCCTACCAAAGCCCGAAAAATGACATGAATATCCGCTATAGCTACTTCCTAATCAGATTGAGTTTTGTCAGCCCGCTGATCCCGCTGAGAGAGGCTCATACTCCCAAGATCGTAAAAAACACGCACACCCACATACACACGCCAGCTTCACAATGAGAATTGGCGCACAACATGCATCTTTTTCCATCCACAAAAATAAATACTCCAATCTTTATACCATGACCATCTCCTATTATCAAGAAAAATGCAGAGAGAAAGATACAAAGCAAGAAAAAGAAAAAAAAAAAGAATAAGAGATGAAAATGGACACGTGTCCGAGGGCGCAGTAGAGCCCACATCTCAAAAAAAAAAAAAAAAAAGAGAAGAAAGAAAAGAAAGAGAAAAGTAGCCTGTATCTCTCCAAAAGCATACAAAAAGAAAGAAGAGAGATCATGAGTCAAGGAGTAACCGCAAAACAAAATACTACAAATATTTTCCACACACTTTTGCACATTTTGATCTAAGGGTATGGCACCTCTTTCCAACGATCCGTAGCTTGACCCGACAATATATACAGAGGTACGTATGCATCACTCCACTTAAAGATCCACAAAACCCCCGCAAAAATAGGATGAGAGAGAGTGATACAAACAAGAGTGCTTTGAGAGGAAAAATTCAAACAAGAGTGATTTTGTGAGAGTCAATGCCATAAAGAGCAATGCTATTTCTTTTCAAAAAAAAATTCAAAACTTACCAAGTCTTTTGCGCATGAGTAGTAGCAAGAAGATGGAAGTTCATGCTATTCCATTGCTCAATTATCCTAAGATAGCTTGGTAGCCACCATGAATGCTCACAAGGCGTGTAAGGCTTGAATAACCTTGTATGCAAGCTTACATCTTGGAGATTAAAACCACTTTAGTCCCTATGCCTTCACCGAGGACGAGTAAAGGGCTAAGTGTGGGGGAGTTTGTTGACGGTGAACCAACCGCAATTTAAACACCGCCAACATGACACCAAAACAACCTAGAAATAGGGATTTCAACTAACATATTCCAAAGTTTTGGTGTTTATTTGACTTGCAGTGTACCAACTCAAGAATGATCATTTTGGGCCAAAAATACAAAGAAAAAGAAATAAAATCAATAAATAGAAAAAGGCCCAAAGAAGCAAATGGCAAGCCCAAACAAGAATCGGGACAAAACGTCAAAACCGTGCCGGGCCAAGACCACTGCACAACTTTTCACAAAGAAGGGAGGCCCAGGCCGCCGGCCCGAAGCCAAAGCCGGCCCCCCGGCAGGTGCGCCGCGCATCACACTGGTGCGGCCGCGACCGGCCGAGGCTGCTCGGGCCCAACTGGGAGGAGGGTTTGTTACCTTCCAAAACCGACACTACCGACGTTGGATGGTCGGTTTGGCGATATGGAAGGTTTTCCTAGGTCGGTTTTTAGGTGTTTTTAGCACTTAGGCCCCTCCCCTTGTGTATAAATAGCTCCCTCCTTCACCTCTCTAAATAACAATTTCAAGGAGAAACCAGTCCACTTGTGCAAGAGAGTAGAATTAGTTCTTCTTCTTCTACTTCTTCTATCTTCTTCTAAATTCTAGAGAGTGAGAGAGGGAAAAGCTAGAAAGAAGCTTTGTTCTTTCTACCCGAGTTGCCTGCTCTCGCCCTCGGTGTTCCGCGGTTCCTAGGAGGACTGAGTGCCGGACTTGTCGGTACCGCCGCGCTTGTACCTCTCGCAAGCTACTTACACTTTGGTAAGGAGTCTTATGATTATCTTGCAGCCTACTTAATTTCCTTCAGATATTTTTAGTTGTTGTAGACTTGCGGGATTGGTAGATTGTCTCTTAAGAGCGTTAGTTCTGGTGAAGGAAAACTTTTGACCGGGAACCTTGGCCAACATCAAGAATCGTGACCAATAGTGCAAACGTGGTGTTTGGACTAGCGCTCACCTACCTTTTGCAAAGGCATCCCACGGCTGAGAGGGGTAGGCGGCTTGGTCGTGACAAGCCTTTGTCCATCCCTTTGAAATCCCCCACGCTCTCGCCGGTCGAGAGCTAATTGCCGGACACCGCCCTTTTGGGCCGCGTCCCGGTGAGTAGACAATGCACTTTAGGAATCACCGCCTCGAAAACTTAGCCTATAGATACCTCGCTACTCTTAGAAAACAAACCCTTGCCTTAGGTTGACACTGCATCAAAGTCGCCGCGCGACCGCCCTTGTGTAAAAATGCATACCCCCCGCTTACCACCGGTGAAGTGCTACAACGGTATTTCCGTGCGCTTTTGGATTTCTCTCACAGGTGCGTAAGAAACACCGATCAACACCGATCATGTACATTCCATCTCACCCACCACCATATACACCCATTATATATCCACCAAAAATGTTCTACTCCTATCCCGGGATAGAGCAACTGTAAAAATATTCGCTATACTCATCCACTCATCCATGTTCAGCCAATGTCTTACAAAGCTCTATTACTTTGTCTATCTCAAAAATTATTGCATAAGAGATTTGGGTTGTAATTAAAAAAAAAAGAAGGAGATGAAAATGGACAAGTGTCCTAATGGGCGCAGTAGGGCCTACCTCCCTAAGAAAAAAAAAAAAGAGAGAGAATAAAAGGAGAGTTAAAAAAATGGATAAGTGTCCGGAAAAACAATGGGTACTTAGATGCTCGCCATCTCCAGAAAAAAAAAAAAATAATAATAAAGAGAAAGAGATATAACCCAAGTTCTCCCAAAGTTTCCAAATTCCAAAGAGAGATGATTCCTCAAGGAGCAAAAGTAGAATTAGGCTTCCCCTCATTCATTCCATACACCTTACTATATTCCCTACCATATTCTATCCACCATACACATGCATCACTTGATCAAGGTGACTTGTGACTTTGATCCATTGCTTGAACTTACAATATATGCTTAGTAAGTAAATGTAGTTTTTCTCTCATCTATGAGCTCCAGATCGGGTCGATGATCTAGCGCGGTACTCTCCCCGCCAGGCACTTAGAATGGGTGGTCGGTCTTGTCGGTGATCGGGCGCTCCGACCACTTGAGGCAAATGGGTTAAGGTACCACGCGTTGCTCGATGAAGAGACCTCGCGTATGCGAAGTTTTCGGCCGGGCGCTTTGACTGTGACGCCGCGGGCCTCCAAAGATCATCATGATTGCCCGCCCCTCGCCCCCGTAGGTCTGCCGCCATCATTGCCGCCGCCATCGGGCTTGTCGCTCTCGGTACCCGGCCCCTTTTTGCTCACAAAGTGCTCGGCCGCGAAAGCTTTTCATGAGCTTGCAATCCCACCGCCGGTTGACTTGGATCGCCCCTGTGGTTGGTGCAGGGAGCCTCGAGGAGCTCGGCGGTTCCTTCGGGGCTTCGCTGCCCCGCCGCCCCTTTCTGTTCTCAAGAACCGCCACAAGGTCGGAGTCGGGCGCTGCTTGTTCTCGCTTCTTCTCTTCTCGGCCGAGAAGAGGAAGAAGGTCCGCTCCGCTGTCTCGCCTTCTTCTCCTGCCCTTGCCCCCTACAAGAAAAGCTGATGATGATGGCCGCAACGGCCCTTCCCCTGGGCGTGATTGGTGGCAGGTCGAGGAGCTCTTTCACGGCCTTGTTGACGGCGCCCAGCCTTGTGGACAAGTGTCTCACGCTTTGGTGCCGAAGGTGAAGGCCGTAGATGACTTCAGAGTCAAGGGCTTAGGGAGCTCATTGCACTACTTGGAGAAGCGGGCGGATGTAGTCGCGGAGACTCTCGCCTCCTTCTTCGCTGCGCCATGTATCCCAAGGATTGGCTAACATAGGTGCCCCCGAAGCTTGCCGATGAAGACGCTATAGAGGTCGCCTACCGTTGATCCGGCCGTGGGGGCATGCTCCAAACAAGACCCAGCAGAGTCCTCAGTAGGTATAGGGGAGGTTGCGGATGATGAAAAGGTCATCGCCGCTCCTTTGCTCAAGAGTGCAGTCGATAGTCCTCGAAGCAGACGCTTTCGGGGTTCGCCTCCCCGCTGTACTTCTCGATGGAGGTTGGAGGCCGGAGCTGGGAGCCGCCGAGGACGGCGGACCTAAACGCCTCGCCCCCGTAATCGGGGGGCCGCCCGCCACGTCCTCGCAAAGGGCGTAGCTACCTCCCGGCGCTTGTTGTAAGGGCCGAGGGCGCCAGGATCTCTCGGCCGGCCGGCCGCGGCCGCGGGCGGTGTCCCGGCTGCCTCCTTTATCCCTACCGTCAGTCGAGCCGGCCAGTGGTGTCCCGCGCTGGCCGCGGTTCTCACCCATCCATAGCTGGGACCCGCTGAGATCCTCGTGCTACCCGGGAGCTTGGCGCAGAGTTGGCCTCTTGTGATCTCCTCGCTCATCCTCGCGCCGCCGCGACGCATAACTCGTCACGACCACGCCTCTCCTCCAACAAGACCGAGCCGCCGGTGGACCCCTACGCCCGGTTCTCGTGCTCGGGTACTTGTGGAAGAGGAGGGTCGCGCGGCCGTGCCCAGGAGGCCCGACTCAAGACCGGGCGTTTCCGCCGGCCCCTTCGCCGCGAGGATGCGGGTGGTAGACGCCATGGGCGCGGCATGCGCTGTCCCCGACGGTACTGAGCATTGCCCGCCGTGTTGATTCCTCGTTGGAACTCGCCGAGCTCCTTCATTCGGCCATGGATTTGCCGGAGGCGTGGCTCGGGGGGTGAGCGGCGTGGGCGCATTGGTCGGTGACGGGCGCTGAGGAGTAACGAAGCGGTGTATGCTCGCTCCCCGCACCGCCGCTGCCATGGTCGTCCCTCGGGATCGCCCTCGACGTAGCCCTGGGTGGGACACATGAAGCATTCCCACGAGGGGTCATGTGTCATCAGCTTAGGCTACCTGTGGCCGATACGCGCCCGAGAGGGTCTCCCTGAGCTCGCCGGCCTCGAATGCAGGTCCGATGGTAGGCCGCCCGCCCATTGGGGGAACATGGCGCGAAGCTTGTCGCGAACTCCCGCAAGACGCCCTCACCACCGTGAACTACAAAGACAATGTTGGCGATGGAGAAGGTGACGCCACTAAGCGCCCCCGGCCTGGCTGGGGCCCAAGAGCTTCGCAAATCGGGAAAGCCATAGAAGGTGAAGACGCCCGCCGCGGGGCAAGGATCGGACTCGCAAGAAGGCAAAGGCCGAGCCCGCCCCTGCTGAGGCGGTCTGCCGGGCACGCCGGCCCGCGTAGATCGAACGAACGCGGAGCCGACGAGGTCTCTCCAAGGTGGAGAAAGCGAAAACCTGGGCCGCCCGGCGACTAACTGAGGCGCCGGGACCAAAGGGCGTGGTCGATGAAGCCATCGGGCTGTGAAGAGACGCGAGCGCCCCCTACCGGGCGCGCCAACCGCCGTGGTTTTATACCGCCGACTAGTAAATTTATACGAGCTCGCTGTGGTGCTACGATGGCCTAGCTCAAGAGAAGACACAAGATGTATACCGGTTCGTGCAAGCTACGCCCTAGTCCAGCTTGGGGTGGAGGTAGTTTGAGCTCAAATGCTCGTAGTAGGGGTTACAAGCTTGGGCGAGAGAGGGAGGTCGCCTCCCAAGTCTCGTGGTGTTCGTGGAGTGTTGATTGAGGCAAGTGCCAATAGCGAGATGTGTGTGATCTACTTTTTCTCCCCTCCTCGTAAGGCCCAAGGGTCCCTTTATAGTGCAAGGGAGTTACGTGGAGGCGTGGCTTGACCGAGGAGGTAAAAAGTAAAGAGAAAGGTAAAAAGTACACGGTGAAAAGTACAGTGGGTGGTCGTGCCGGGTCGCCTCCCCGCCCCTATAGCCGCCCGCTGTTGAGGTCGTAGGTGGCGCCATGACGCCTACCCCCCGATAGTCAACCGGGTTGAACGGTCTCGCCGATGGCCACCGCTATTGCAACGCAAAGGCCGCCTTTGACCGGAGAGAGAGCGCCGATCCGCCTCAGTACCGCATGCTGCATCCATCCAGAAAATTGTCACCGTGTTTATGTCCGGCGGTATGGCGCCGTGGGAGAATGATCGACCACGCCAGAGCTATGCGGGAGTAGTTGGTTATTTCACCTTACCTCGCACCCGATCCCTTACCGCGAAGGAAACCGTGAGAGGTCGTATGGACGGAATGAGGCCAGCGCAACCTAGAGGTCAGCCCGCTTTATGTGTCGCGGCGCAGGCTGAGAGAGGTCGCGGCGACTCGGAGGTCGCCACCAAGTAGTGTCGCGGCGCGAGGCGAGCGCGGTAGGGCGTATGAGTCCGAGGTCGTGAAGGTTTTTGAGGCCGTGGTCCTCGTTAGGCTTGTTGGGCCGCTACCGGGCTTGGTTTTGGTTTCGTTTCGACGCGGTACTCGCGTGGTAATGCGTGTCCCCGACACCCAACTTATGGCCATTGCTTCCAAGGGTCCTTTACACCTATAAAAGGATTGCAAGACCCCCATTCTATACACACCACACCCGAGCTTCATCTCTTCCTCAACCATGTAGTAGATGTGGGCGGAGGAGCAAGATGGCGCCATGCCGAAAGGTCCTTGTTTGATTTTGATAATTGATGACAACTTAGGTGGACTAGTGAGAATACACGTGAGATTAGTCCACGTGTGAATATATGATGAAGGAGCTTATCGCATATGAGACGTGACATGGAGTCATGTGACTAAGGTGGAGAAGATTGAGACGAGGTTTGGCTTGATGGACCGTCGCAAGATTGAAGGGCAAGCCGGAGGCTTTGAAACGATGGACCGCTGGGTGTGAAGCTTAAACAAGACTTGACATCGGCGGACCAACGCAATCGGTGAAGAGAAAGTGAGGTCGAGATCGATGAACACCAAATATCATTGTTGATCAATGGTGAAGAGCAAGTGAGGTCGAGGTTGAGACCGGCGGATTATATCATTGTCGATCGTCGTTTGTATGTTTTGCATCAACACCAAAAGGAGATGGAGTGGAATGTGCAAGGGCAAATGTATAACCTAGGGCATTTCATTTCACCGGTCATAGGTGTGAAGAGAAGTTGATGATCGGGTTTATGATAGATGACCGTGTTATCAAGATGGGCAAACTTGTTTGCATATCGGTCATCTAGTGCCACTTGCGGCCTAACATTGCGATATGCTAGGATCAAGTGGCGTGGAAAGGAGTAAGTGAAAATCCTTTAAAAATATTTATGAAAATGATAACACATATGTACATGGTGGTGAACACTTAGTGGTGTTGGTACATTGACAAAGGAGAAGAAACTTGGGCCTCGCTTAGTTGGCTAAAGTTTCTAACATTTTTCCCTCTCTCTCCATCACATCACATTAAATACACCAAAAGTTATATATGTCGGGAGATGAAACGTAGGTAAAAAAGTAACTAATTACACAGCTTTAGATGTACATCATGGCAGACTATTCTTTTGGAAGCCTAGTTACGCCACGATAGTGATAATATTTATCACAAACAAACGAAAACGCCAAGCTACAAGCCACGGCTATAAGAGTTCCAAAGCAGTTGTTTTTTGCAAATTTTTCAACAAACTAAACGAGGCCTTAAATTGAAGGAGAAGGGTGGTCACTGGCGTGACTGGACGCCGTGTCAGAAGGACTGACGCGTACAGTCAAGTGACCCTTTGGCGTGGTCAGCTCTGCTGAGTTGGACCGACGCTGGCACGAGAGAGAGAGGGAAGGGGTAAACAAAGAACTGAAAAAGTGCGCCAGAGACCTTGCTAGGCCCACCACGGCTCCATCACCAATGAACGGTCGACAACAGCCGTCACCGCACAGATCACCTAGCGCACTACGGAGATCACCGAGTCCTCCAGAGGCTTGAGAGAGACTTCAGGCTTAGTAGTACAGTTTTTTATATTCCACGGCTGTGTTTAGATGGATGAAGTTTGAGAAAAATATCACATCGGACAATCGTGAAGTATTTTTTGTTTGTTCACAGAATTGTTGTCCTATCACGACCTAACTAGGCTTAAAAAATTGCCTCATCATGTACATCAAAACTATGTAATTAATTTTTTTATTACCTACATTTAGTGCCCATACACTGCATAAAAAATTTGATGTGATAGTGAATAGTGAATTTTGGAGAGAGAAATGGGGGAACTAAAACACAGCTAAACGGGCCAGGTTTTACGAAGATTCGAGGAAACGAGGAGTCGACCCAAAAAAACGGTCACTAGTGAAGAATAAGTCAAAAGTGAGCTTTGCCTGCTGTTTTCCACACGATGACTTGAAAGCACCATCCACCCGGCACCCACCCACGACCCACGCACCCACTTTGGACCGCCCACCACTGCTGACTAGCGCGCGCCTCCATCGGCTGTTAGCGCGTAAACGCACAGATTTCCTTTCCCCTTCCTTTCTCCGGCACCTGTTTGAACAAGTTACTAGTTGAACTAAAAATTAGTTTAAATTAGCTAAGATTAACTAGCTAGTTTGGCACCTGTTTGAACAAGTTACTAGTTGAACTAAAATTAGTTTAAATTAGCTAAGATTAACTAGCTAGTTTGCTAACAAATAGTTAAAGACTTATCTAAAAAAATAGCCTATCTATTAGCCCACCTGTTTAAATGCACTAGAACTAATTTATGCAAATTTTTAGCTAGCCAGTGATTAGTCCTCGTATCAAAAAAGGCCTTGGTCTCCTCAGTCTACCTTTCCCCTTTCTTTAGTCTGAGTTTTCCTTTCCTTTCTTTTAGGATATATTTGCATCCGGGTCCATGCAATTTAATTTCTTATTTGGATCCTATAGTCTAAAAAGTTTGGACAGTTAAAGTTGAAGGTTAAAACTTTAAACCATGTAATTATTCAAAAACATTAAACCATGTTAACTCATTTATATGGTCTATAATTTTGACAGATGGGTTGAAAGTTTAGACATCACTTTGGACCTCTTGTTTGGAACCTCGAGAACTAAAAATGATGTAAAATTTAGGTATGTTTGGTTAAGAACCTGTCAAAGTTGCTTGGAGCCAGCAGCAGGTCCAAGCGCTTGATTTCGGCTCGCCTCGGGGTCCAGGCGCTGACCGCTGACCGCCTGTGTAAAGCCGCTTAACGAGCCGCCGGGCTCGCTTGGCCTCGGCTCGTTAAGATAATAACGAGCTCGGCTCGGCTTAGTTATCATAACGAGCCGTGAGGCCGGCCGGCCTCGGTCGGCTCGCTTTTTATTTGAGCTCGAAGTCGGCTCGTTAGGGCTCAGCGAGCCACCATAAAAATAAAAAATATAATATTTATATTATTTAAAATTTAAGAATAGAAATAATGTAATAATAGTCTATTCATAAGACTTAATAAATCAAACAAAAATAATATGTACTAGTATATTATAATTCTACACCAAACATCATTTATGGTTCATACCCATATCATACATAATGCATCCATAATTCATTATTGGTTATCCATACATTGGTTCAAAACAAATAGTTATAGTACTCCCATGTTTATAGAGTCAAAGATCCAGCTTATCTACCAATTGTAAAGGGTAATACATGAAGCCATTAGAAACAAATAAAAGTTTAAGGCTAATAATTTTGGCTCATTAGGTTCACGAACCAGCTCCGCGAGCTGGCTCCATTAACTTAACGAAGCTAAAGTGCTGGCTCAGCTCGCCGTTGAAAAATATAAACGAGCCGAGCCGAACCATTAACGAAGTCGAAGTCGAAGGAAGCTGGTTCAGCCTTAGCTCGCGAGCTGGCTCATTAACTTAACGAAGAAAAGGCTGGCTCACCTCGTTGAAAATATAAACGAGCCGGCCGAACCATTAACGAGTCGAGCCGAGCGAGCTGGTCCAGCCTTAGCTCCAGGTCAGTTGACTGGCTCCATGTCACGAGCCTGCGTTCAGATGATGTAGATAATAGCTTTCTGAGGCTGCGTTCAGACGGTGGAGATGATAGCTTTCTGAGGCTGCGTGCGTTCAGACGGTGGAGATGATAGCTTTCTGAGGCCACGGTGGAGATGATAGCTTTCTGAGGCTGCGTGCGTTCAGACGGTGGAGATGATACCTTCTGAGGCCAGCGCGTGTGTTCAGACGGGGAGATGGCTTTCTGAGGCCAGCGCGTGTGTTCAGACGGGGGAGATGGCTTTCTGGAAAGAAAGAAAACCAGCCGACGGAGACGGGTGAAAATGGAGAACGGAAATTTAGATGGCTGAGGAGACTTTTGCGCTAATCTATTCCTGTCTCCATCGGCTGCACTATTCTTTTGCGCTGATTGTCTCCATCGGCTGCACTATTCTTTTGCGCTGATCTATTCCTGTCTCCATCGGCTGCACTATTTGGGCATTTTTTTTTTCTGTCTGCACTTTTGTGCTGCTGCACAGCGCTGCGAAGAGCACAGCCGAGCAGGCCCTATATATAGATAGAGGGAGAAACGACGAGAGAAAATACGAACTTAAGGGTATTTAATATTTATTATATTATAACACCGCTCAGACGACAGATCGAAGAGTTCAACGAACACCACCTCTCCGGCGATGAAAGGCGGCTTGCTAGACAGCGGCGAAGGGAAGGAGCAGACGCCAGCGGCAGCGGCAGGCGCGACATCGCACTCGCTTGGCGAGCTCATATCCTACCGCTGCTCGGTCGGTAACTTGGCCCGCTCCATCTCATCTCCAGATCTCTTCTCTTCTCTTTCTTCTTCCTTCCTCCTCTGTTTCGCGTCTTTTCGATCATCATGATTTCAAGACCTGCGACCCCCGTAGTTTCCAGTTTAAATCAGCCCGCCCCAACCCGGCCAAAGCGCACCGCGCCCCCCCCAATACAAATCCTTTGCAAACCCATGATTTTAATTTTATTTTCTTGATGAGTGCTGCTTTAATTGTTTGAGATGAGATAATCACGCACCCTATGGTACTTAGTACGGTATACCGTCCTATTCCTCCTCCCTCCTGGAGAGGCTTTTTATTATTGTGCTGCTTCCAAAATGTAACACCGCACACACACGAATTGCCTGATACGACTTGTGATGATGGAATAGTGCCACCCCTGTCCCCTATTCTTGTTGTTCAATATGTGCCCTCTTTCCTAACTAGCCGATCTAATTCCATGCACATCTTCTCTTGTATTTGCAGGCATTTCAATTTGCCTTTGCAATTGCTTATGCTGCCTTCGTTCTTTACGTGACCGAAATATACACTCATAGCTGGATGGAAAAGCTACAGATGTTGCCACTTTGCATCCTTGCTGTTACAGCACCAATGCTTTTGGGCGATCATGATCCGAAAATATCATGGATAGATGCAGAGAGGTAGACAAAAGCCTCTTGTTTCTTGCAAATTTTTGGTAATCACTGCTGATATGTGCTACTAGAGACAGAAAGAAAGTAGTAATAGATTTGGAACCAACATTATCGGCCAAATCAATTCTATCCAACCATGATCCCTGATAGACGTGTCAAATGATACTACCATGAAACAAGATGTTGCATATCATTTGTCATGCGTGTACTATTGTTGTATAGAATAATAAACGCGGTACATTGATCCAAAACATCACTATTCACCTTTCGTCCATCGCATGAAATTTCTGCTCATTGTGCGCATTTTGGTTTTACTCAGTTCAGCTCACCTGTTGATCTACCGGTTATATCTTTCCACAGGAAGTGGGGAGGACAGAGTCAGAGTTGTGATTCTGCTGCAGACTAGCTGGATAGGCAAATCTGCGTTCATGCTTTTAGCTTTGTGATTCAGGTTATATTGAGTGCTGAGTTACAACCGTTAGCTTCTCGACCGCCACTGCAGGAAATGTTTACATTATGATTGAACAGAATTACTATATGTTTGTAATCTCTATGGGAGGCTTCTTTTGCCCTCCAAGCAATACAATCTTATATAATCTGTCCATGAGACTCAGTAATACAACAAATAATTCCACCAATTTTATTCCTCTTACATTGGGGACAAAAAAGTACGGATTATATCATGATTTGCTACCACAAACACCAGGCCAGTTGCATGTGAAAAATACTACCGACACAGCGAATAGAATTAGGGCCCGCTTAAGAGCAAGATCAATAAGTGGTGACTCCTCCATCGAGCCCAACCCTAGCCCTCCCCCCACGCCGCGGCGGCGGGTGACGCGGGCCGCCCCGCCTCCACCTCCCCTCCCCTCCCCAGATCCGCCACATCCCCACCAAGATGCGCCCGCTCCCTCCCTTCCCTGTGCACGCACAAGGCCGCCACGCCGCCGCCCACGCCGGCCTCCACATTGGCGCCGACGCCTCCTTCCACCCTCCTCCTCCCGCCCCTCCTCGCTAGTGCCTCGGGGCGAGATGGGCTAGGTCACGCCACCACCCAAACGGGCTCCTCCACGGCCAAGAATCGCCGCTCGGGCCACCCCAACATTGGGGCCGACGCCGCCGCCACCACGACGCAAAGACGCCCGCCCGCGACGCGCGCCCTAAGGCCGCCCACGCCACCGCCGCCGGATGTGATTTAGCCGCCGCCGCCACGGAGACGCCCAGCCTCCCCGCGGCCTTTCTCGCTACACAAGACCAAAGATGCCGCAATTGGAAGACCGTGTAACACCCCCGTGTTACTATTACTAAAACATGACATGTCATCATATGCATCGCAAAGCATTCATGTTTAGCTCACCATGAATTGCATTGAACTAAAATATGTTTATTTCGAGGCTCGTGGAGTCGTTGGTTGAAAAGACGCGAAAAGAATTGGAACCCGAAAGTTACCCCTTGTCGAAACCCTAATTTCTAAAACCCTTTCTACCCCCTTCTCTTCTATTCAAAATCCATGCAAAATTTGGATATGGTTCCAAAAGCAAAAGCGTAGATCTTTCAAAGGTGAGCAAAACCCTTTCTATCCGTTCGCCTCCGTAGCACGTGTACGACCCCGGGCCTCCCAAGTCCGGCCGGACGACCACCGTGAGCCCGCCGCCGCTGTTCTTCCTCCTCCTGAGTGAGCTCCCGGCCGATCTTTCGTCACAAATCGGGCCCGCCTTGATGTTGTGGTTGTGCTCGACCTATTGCCGCAGTCGAGCTCTCAGCGCGCGAACGCCGCCGTGCCGCCGTGTCGAGCAGCCGCCATCCGCCCTCACCGCCTGACCCCCTCCGATCCATCTCCGACCAAGATAGCTGAGCATCGCGTCCGCGGTGAGCCCCGCCCTCGATATGCCGCTGGTTTAAACGCTACCGCGCCGCCGACGCTGAACGCTGCGGTGCCGGGCCGCGAACACCGCCGGCGGCCATGGCGTGGGCACGCACACGAGTGGCACAAAATTACCAGAGCGTGCTTTGCTATCAGAGCTGATGGGCCGCCCAAGTTAAAACAAGAAACCGGTCCAAGTTAAACAAAGAATGTGCCAAAAGTCGAGGGCCAAAATAATAAAATCCCGCCCACAAGGAATAGTGTTGGGCAATGAATGCTGTGGAATGTACAAGGTTGGGTCAGTTACGGGTCCGTGTGCCTTTTCCATTTATTCAATGTTTTATTCAATTCTATTTATTTGAATAGTGTCCGATCTTTCAAAATTCATGTAAATTCAAATACAAGTTCTAAAATCATGAAAATTTTTGTGTAGCCTCCTCATCAGATGTACTATCTAGGAAAAAATATGAAACTTGAATTTTGAATACTTTTGGCATGATTTAAAATTACAATCTTTAATTGAAAATGCAACTTCCATGATTTTTAATAATTATTTTATTTATCCAAAAATCATGAAAATTGTTTTGTCACTGCTTTTTACAAGATGACCTATCTGTATAAAATTTTTGGAGCCATTATGAATTAAATTTATTCTATTCTTATTTTGAAAATAATTTATAAAATGTTAATAAATGTTTATAAAAGCAAAAACCCTTGTTTTAAGTGGAGCTTTAGGATTCTTTTGAAAAACCTTGGATCATAACATATCAAATGGTCCTTGAGAACTTCTTTTGATAAAGTAGGTAGTGTTGCAAGTTGGTTTTGTTGGCTTGCAACTTTATCGTGAAGGAAAGTTGTACTCAAGATGTTTATCATTTCATGTATCATCATCAAGCATCATGTTTACATTATCATCATGTAAAGCATACTTTATTATCTCGTAGTGAACGAGAGTGATCAAGAGATTGTTGATCGAGCCCCGAAGAGGATTATCTTGTTGATCCAAGTTTCAACCTCGCCGCCAGTTCTGGATATTACGCAAGTCAAGGCAAGCCCCTTGCTCATTTAAACCTTCCTTGTGTTTTTACAAAGCTTTATATCACCTTTGCTTTATACACGCATTAGGTGATAGGAGTTGTGTGATAACCTAATTGATGCATTACTATCCTTGATTATTTAAATACCATCCTTGACGACCCGCTTTTGGAAAAAATGCTTAGAAATGCTTAGCCATGCCGAATTAGTTAGACTTTTTTGAGTCAAAATGTGACAAGTTCTGCTTATAGTCCGAATGGGCATTTATCAAAAGGAATGCTAAATTATGAAGCCATACCGGGATATGGTGTTTAAATTGAGATCGGCCGGGTAACTTGCACCGAGAATGGGGTCTCGTAGTGTTTCGACTTGCCTGCTAAGGACCGCCCGCTTGTAGGATTGTTAATTTCGGACTTTTTAGTACTACCACATACTAAGGGAAGCCCGATCTCGGGGGGGTGCCAAATCGAACGCATAACCGCCGCACCGGAGTGGAGAGATGGCGGGAGTAGTGTGTACCCTCGTGGGTTAAAGTCCTCGATGCCTGGGTTAAATTCCTGTGGTGTGAGGTGTACCGTGGTTTTGGGGGCGAGGACGCGTTCCGCTTTTGACGACCAGTAAAGGTTGATATATGCAAGCTTAAGTGCTACATATGTCGTGGTGGTATGGAAATCCCCAAATGGGTTATAATCGATTCGGATCGCCGTTGCCTCTGTTATGGAGACCGTTTCTTCCGCCTCTACATTCGTAGTGTAATGATTATGGAACAAGAAGTGTGATGGACAAGAAAGGTTTATTCTTATCATAAGATTATTTAGATGATAGTAGTCAAAACATAAATGATGATTAAAATGTTGAAAGTAAGGATTCACTATTAGTAAGCTTTTCCATAAAAGAGTCCTGATTCTTGTCAAGCCTTACCTTGAATCCCTTCACCAAGATCCCTAAGTCTTCCTATTTTCTTTAGTCGGGTAAGTCTTGTTAAGTACTCCCATTTTAGGTTGTTAACCCATGTTGCAGACCAAGAACTCACGTATGCAATGTGACCGTGTTGCATGACGGTCCATCAAGAAGATAGCGTTGATGAGTAAGAAATGGGACCCGTATGTGGTCCGTTATTGTAAGATATGTATTATACCTATCGCTACTCCTACTTAAGTATTGTAATAACTTTGTTTTAAACCGGTTGTAAAATTATTCTAATATAAGTCTTCCTCGCTTTACCCGCTATGTATGAAAAACCGTGTAATACCGCAATGACCTCAGAATCTGATCCTCGCTCGAAAAGTTAATAGTGCCTTTAAATTATTTGGTGCACATGTATTGCTATCGAGGTCTTTAAGACGACGATAAGTACATGCGGCCCTATAATTTGGAAATTTCTATTACACACCGGCCGGGTCCATGGCCCGAACAGTGGTGCCGTGGCGCCACGACCGACGACTCCGCTCTATCCGGATGATGAGGAGGAGATCGACGATGACCATCCTACATCCTACCGAGCCGGCCGCCGCCCGTGAAGCCCGCCACCGCTCCCCCCCACGCCAGGCCGCCCGGCACCTAGCCCCCCCTCCCCCCTCCCTCCCACACACACACGCGCGCGCCGCCAGGCTTTGGGGGAGACAGAAGAAAAAGAGCAGCCGGCCACACCCCTAGCTAATGCACGGCCGCCGCTCGCGGCTGGACGGTCCGCGCCCCACCCGCCGACGCCTTGCACTACTAGAAAACTCGAATACTTCGTGTGTGCAAAATCCCACGTAAAAAATGCGAATACCATTAGAAAAATATTTTTCTCGACTAAGTGTAATGGTAGAAAAATACACACACACCGAAAAATTGAATTTTTGTGGGTTCGCCATCGAAAACTATTTTTCTCGTGGGTCTTACACGCACAAAAAAATTACGCGCCAAATTTAAAATAATTTTTCTGCACGGATATACACACGTAAAAAAAGGCAAAACCGCAAAAAAAAATATATATTTTTCTGGTTCGGCCTAAGTGAACTCGTAAAAATTCTTCTCACCAAGATTAACAATAATATTCCCGTGTAACCATGTTAACTCATTTATATGGTCTATAATTTTGACAGATGGGTTAAAGTTTAGACATCACTTTGGACCTCTTGTTTGGAACCTCGAGAGCTAAAATGATGTAAAATTTAGGCATGTTTGGTTAAGAACTCACAGTTGTTGCTTGGAGCCGCCAGCAGTCCAAGCGCTTGATTTCGCTCCCGCCTGGGTCTCAGGTGCTTGACCGCTGATCGCTCTGTAAAGCCGCTTAACGAGCCGCCGGCTCGCTTGGCTCGGGCTCGCTCGCTCGTTAAGATAACGAGCTAGCTCCTCGGCTCCTGGCTAGTTATCATAACGAGCCAGAGGCCGCCCTGGCTCATTTACGAGCTCGAGCCGGCTCGTTAGGCTCGCGAGCCGCCATAAAAAATAAAAATATAATATTTATATTATTTAAAATTTAAGAATAGAAATAATGTAATAATAGTCTATTCATAAGACTTAATAAATCAAACAAAAAAATATGTACTTGTCGTGGTCGAATACCACGGTCACAAGAATCGACCGGCTAGTGTGTGCAACGATGGCCTAACTCTAGAGACAATGACAAGCGATGTATACCGGTTCGGGCAATCGGGCACCCTAGTCCAGCTTGAGTCACTATCCGAGCTCAAACACTTCAGAGGGGTGGCTACAAGCTTGATCGAGAGGGAATGAGCTCCCTGTGTCTCGTGGGCGCGTGTGTTGCGAGGGTTGATGAAGCCCCCCCCCCCCTCCCCGTTGGCTAAGGTGCCCCTTTTATAGCACGCATGGGGATGTCAAGGGGAGGAAATCTAGTACAAGGGGTAGAATGTAAAATGTACACATAATCGTGCACGCCGTTGTGTCGGTGCAAGGCCGCTCGTTTCATTGCTACGTAGCCCGCTTCCCCTATCTAGCTCGGCATAGGGATCTCGGTGTCCGGGGCCCTGTCTGGCGTGCTCGGGAGCTCACGGGTTCGTAACGATGTTCGGCGCGTGCTTGATAACGCCCGATCGAAGTATTGTGGTCGGGAGGCATCCCATCGACCGCCGCACGCCGTTACGCCCTCGACACTACCCGCCGCCCGACGCCGTTGCGCCGCCCCGCCGTGGTGCAAGGTGAGTCCGGTGAGGCGCGATGAATTGCGCGGACAGAGAGCCCCGGGGGGGGGAGCGATCCCCTTGTCCGTAGCGCTGGCAAGACTCGAGCCTCGGCCCCCAATGGCCGGGTCCCGCCTGGGGCCGCCGACGGCGTGCCGTGGCTACGGCTCCCCGGTACAACCACGGCACTTGAGTGCCTCGCCAGGAGCCCGTGAGGTCCGATATCCGATCTCCGCCAAGATCATGGCGTAGCCGTGATGATTTGTTCGAGGCGCCTAGACTCGTCGCCCGAGCCCGAGCTCGACGAGTCGAGGAGGTCGCCGGCCTTTCGAGCCCTAGGGCCCGAGGCGGCGGGCCCTGCATCGCCGAGGCCCCGACGCCGCCCTCTCGATAGGCCCTCGCGAGCTCAGCGAGCGGCCCGAGCTCATTCGAGACCGAGATTTGTCACGAGCCCGGAGCCCCGCTCGAGGCGGAAAAACCCTCACGTGCTTAGAGCACGGCGAGGTGGAGTTTCACGCCCGCCCTGAGCTCGCTTTAGGAGCCATGGGTATGCCTTGAGGCAGCCCCCCCGCGATCGGCCCCGGCCCTCGAGCGTGGCCGGGTCATCTCTCCATCGAGCTTAGTGTTGATCATCGCTTGAGTTGGGGGATCCTTGATTTTAGCCCCCGCGCAGCCCCCGCGGCGCTTGGGGGAGTTGTTTTCTTCCCCAAGCGCCCATCGAGGTCGTGGTGTTCGGTTACGGGGGTGGTGCGTGTGAGCGCACCCGCCGGTGTAGCCCCCGAGGCCCGCGGAGAACGATATGTTCTCGTGGAGGCTTGAATTCCTTTCGCCTCGCGCTCGCTCGCACTCCATTCTTCCCCGTGGCCGACAGGTGAGCTCGCGTCCTGGCCTTGCCTCGCTGGTCGAGATCGGATGCTCGATGAGCTATTAGCGGGTGGTTTGAGTGAGGCCCGAGCTCACCACCGTCTCGTCCGATCGGCCAGTGGATCGACCTCATATTCGGGAGCTCAACCCCTCATATTTTCCCGAGATCGTGTCTCGGGTTTACGATGCCTTTTCCTCGTGGAAGAGGAGAGAGGTCGGTGCGCCGCTCCCGACAACTCAAACGCTGAAGTTCAAAGAGACTTGCGGCATTCGAGCTCTCGCAAGCATGAGTCGCTTGACTTCTCTTCTTTCGCCCCTCGCCTAGGTGGACCGAGCCGCCCTAAACCCTTGTTGGCCGGCCTTCAACTCAAAGCCCGAGTTGCGGCGAGCTCGCCGCCGCGCCGCTTGTCGAAAAATTACCGCTGTAATTTCTGCCGCTGGGATGACGGCCGCCGTGTGTCGCGGGGACGTGGCCACGGTTTTTTAGAGGAGTTAAGGCGATCATGGGAGGCCGCTCCGGCCACCCATCAATCACGCCGCCCTATTTTCGCCCCGCCTATAAATTGACAGACAAAAGGGGGGTGGGATTTTTTACCTTTCCTCGCAGCTCCCCCGCCGCCATCCTCCTTGCCCCGCTCCTATCACGCCTTCCGCCGCGATGACCTAGGAGAGCCCCCGCCGTTGCTTTCACCTTGTTTGTGGCTCGAGAGGCAGAGAAGGAGAGAGGAGATGGTCGCAAGTGGGGACCGTCTACGGTGACTAGGGCGATGCCGGAGAACTTGGCCGCCGGTGGGAGCATCCCCGCGCCACCGACGCCGAAGAATGGAAGGTGCCATCGCTGTAGGACAACGTGGCCCAACCCGCCACGGTAACGCCGCGGTCCTTCACCGCCTTCCATGAGCGGGATTCGCGGCCCCCGCCGGTGACTTTTTCCGTCGGCCGGGTCCGCTAGGCATCGAGCTCCAACATCTCGCGGCCCAACGGACTACTCCACGCCGCCTTCATTTTCCTCAGCGGGTGGCCTAAGCATCGAGCCAAACCGGGAGCTTTTCAAGCACTTCTACATCAAGATCCAAAGATTCTCCGCGGCGTGGAAGGCGGCGGCCCGACGGCGCGGCGGGCGCTCCAGCCTCGCGGGGCATGAAGGCACGCTTCGGTCGTCGAGGTCCCGACTCCGTCATGGCATGGCACCTGAGGTTGGTTCTACTCCCAGCAAACAGCGCCGACCTTCCGCCGCTGGAGTTCACGGGGGGGGTGTTCATGGAGCCGCCCGAGACCCGGCGGAGACGACCGACAAGAGCTTGAAGCCCCAAGTTCCCGCAGCGGTTGAGAGGATCAAGGTCCTCTCGTCACGCCGGGCCGACGGAGCCGCTTATTATTGCGCGTGGCTGCACTGGGGGTCATCCCCCGCAGGCGCGGGCGCCCGAGTGTGGGAGATGACCGCGAGAAGGAGCCGCTCGAGGGGACGGTGATGGCGCCTGCCTTGTGGGTGGCGACGCCGCGGCGCCGGGTCCCAAGATGTGACCGGGTCTTCCACCGAGCTTCACGGGAGCAAGTCGATCCCCGTAATCAGAGCCCCACCGCGTGACAAGGGATCCGTGAGCTCGCCGCCCGTTTCTTCCATCTTTATCGCCCCTCATTTTTTTTGTCAATTTCTTGTCCGACCTTGTGATGTGTGGGCGCCATCGCACTCCCCACTCGCCCGCCCACGCACATGGATCCCGTGGATCGGTGGGCGTTGGTGGACGCCTCTCAGGCCGCGCAAGGTCTGGTGGACGGATCTTTCGCCAGCAGCCGACGGGCGCTGGGGGTCGAACCCCAATGTCATCGCGACATCGGGCGCGACCGCCCCCACGACGCCGGCACACTCCGGCCCAACCGGGCAGGCCAGAGGCAACCTCGCCTTCACCGCGACCGGCGGTGCCCCTCCGGCTCTTTAGCCCAAGGCGGCTCAACGCGTGGTCGTAGCCGCAGGCAAGTCGGGCGGGTCGCCCGCAGCCTCGAAGAAGAGGCGCCTGCCGATAGGTGAGCTCGCGGCCTCCCCGGGTTGTACCGCTGCTCTCTTTCCTTTCTTTGACGGTGAGTTTTGACTTGGATCCGCTTGTCCATCGCCCGCCGCTCCTCCCCTCACGGCGAATCCCCTGCCCGCCCGAGGACGGAGGAGTCGCCGAGCCGGCGGCAATCCCGGCGGCTCACCATCTTGCCTCCCGACGCCCGTGGTGTCCGGGGCGAGGAGGCCGGGAGGGCGCCGCCAGAACGGGGCCGCCGAGGGCGCCCGCTGCTCGCCCTCAAGCCCCCGAGCAGGACGCCTGAGGCCTCCGAGCTCTGTGCTGCCACCGACGAGCGCGACGGGCGCTTGAGGTCGAGGAGAGCGTGACGGGGTCCTGGGCCGTCGCCGTGCCGGTGAGGGGTGGGGCCGCCGAGCACGCCCGGCGACGCGCACCGATGCCCGTGGACCCCGCCGCCGAGAGGACCGCGGACCGCCGGCCGGCGAGGCGGGAGCGCCGGGAGCTCGAGCAAGCCGCTGGCGGCTCGGGCACGCCGGAGTTGCCGCCGAGGTGGTTGAGACGGCCGCCGACGCCATCCTCGCCCGGTTCCTCGCGGACCGCCGGTGGAGCCCGGTCAGCCCTCACCATCATTGCCGCCGGGGTGACCCGCGGCCCACCGCCAAGCCGCCAGATCTCCCCATTCGACCGAGAAATCGCCGCCAAGATCGAAGAGCCGACGCTTCCTGGTCGGAAATGGTGGGTGCAGAAGTGTCGCCGCCGAGCTCATCTGGGCGCCGCACAAGGGAGTTCCGTGAGGGCCCTAGAGGTGAGTGCTCGACCTGGTCGCTTTGCTTTGTTCGCTGTTTAGGTGTATCTTCCTCGATGTCGCGGTCGTCCCGCCTCTAGAGCCCGTCGCCATTGGGGTGCATCGCGACGACGACGCGGTCGCCGGGCGACACTATGAACGAGCTCCCTCAAGAAGGGCCACCGCAAGGACCCAAACTGAATTCTTTTGGTGATGGCCAAGTCCTACGAAACCGCAGCCTAGGACGGTCGTGGGAGGAGGTCCCTCGCCGAGGTTGACGAGGTCATGGTGAAGGCGGCCCGCGAGGCGGAGGAAAAGGTGACCGCCGCGTGGGAGGAGGCGGTGCGAGGCACCTCAACGAGGAGGAGCCGGGGCGCACCGCCAAGAGCCTCGAGAGGGAGCGGAAGGAGCCGGAGCCGCCTCCGCGGCCCTCCGACGAGGAGAGGAAGTCGGCGGTCGCCGAGTGCCGGGCCGACCTCATGAAAGGCGACAAGGAGGAGGCGGAGAAGTTCTCGCTATTAGGGAGGACGAGTCAGAGTAAGCTTTCTCCCTATCTTTGTTACTCTTGTTTCCTTTTCTTCGGCCTCGAGGTTGAGGGTCGATCCGGTCCCGCTTAGTTTACGATAGGGAGACAATGAGCTCGTGCCGCCGCTGGTTCAGACGCCGAGGTCGCGCACTACCACGGAGAAGAATCACGCGGCTCCAAAGAATCTGAGAGTAATCTCCTCGCCACCCTCGTGGGTAAGCGAGAGGTCGGCCGTCTCTTCTCTCGAGTTATCGGGTTTCCGCTATGATTGTCCTTTTCTCTTATTGCGTAGCCGGAGGAGTGGCACCAAGTCAAGGACCGCAACTCAAGGACCCGCACCGCCGGTAGACGAAAGCAGAGAGCGTGAGCCGCAAGGGATGGACCGCGAGCTAAGGAACAAAGACGATGAGCTAAAAGCAAATAGCCTCCGTGAGCTCGATGCTCAGGAGGATGAGCTCGCCGTGGTTCGCCAGAAGCTGGCGGCCGCCCACGCCGTGGAGGGCACGGTGCGTGAGAAGGACGAGATCATCCTCGACATCCAACCGGTCCGCAATGACCTCGGGTCGGACTCCGCCGAAGAGCCACCATCGGGTCCTCCTTATCCCTAAACGTGAGGGTGCAAAGCTCGAGGGTCGCCCACAAGGCGACGCAGTGTCGCCCCTCGCCCATTATCCTTCCATTGATTGGGAGGTCGCCAAGCTCGGCTGGTCAAGATCGAGCCCGAGGAGCTTTTTAATGAGGTGGTCGAGACCGCGGAGGCCGACGCCGAGGAGATGGCGGGCGAACTCTTCAACCTTGCCGTGGAGGAGCTCTTCTCTTCGCGAGGCCCGACGCCGAGGAAGGAGAGCTCGCGACCGGCGGAGGGAGGAAGAGCCGGCGCCACCCGTGGGAAGGATGCCCTCAGAGTGTAGATAGATTAGTAGGTCGAGGCGCGGGCCTCTTTGTAAAAATTATGAAGTCCCAAGGTTGGGCAAATATAATATAACTTAAATCGCTTTAAGCTATATATATAAAGAGGTCATTTTCTTTTCATGCTTATGTGCTCGTTAAACTCGCTCGAGTCCGAGTTCATTCCTTTGGTAGAACAAATAGCGGGCCTTTCCTCGCTAGCCGTGGGGGCTGGAGGTCGCTTGGTGATCGTGCTATGTCTTCGCGACTTCGACTCGATCGCTTAACCATCGCCGCAGAAGTTTGGAAAGAAAACGACAGGCCGGGTAGCTCGAGCTCGACCCCGACGAGCTTGTGAGCTTGTCTTAGGAATTTTGCAAAAACGAAGTTTGTGAAAACGCTGGGTGTGTGCATACACCCCGGCCCTCAGCCCCGAGCAAGGGCGGCCTTGCCAAGGCGTAGGGCGGCTGTTGCTCTACGACCGAGAAAGTTCGAAAAGCTTGCACAAGTTTTGCATCGAATCGTAGCGCGCTCTTTATTCAAACTCGTAGAAATGATTTACAAGGTACATCTAGGGGTAAAAGCGACGTAGCTGTTCGATGTTGCGCGCTGGCGAGGACTCCCCCCCGGGCGCCCTGATCTTGTACGAGCCCTGGGCCGCAGTGATTCTGAGAGATGGTGAATGGGCCTTCCCCACGGTCGAGAGCCAGGGCGGGCTTTTCGTACTCGACTCGCCGCAAAGACTGGTCGCCGAGGCCGAACGCCGACCGCACGTGGCGGTGTTGTGGTAGCAATGAGTGACCGCCGGTACTTGGTCGAGTGTAGGAGTGCGACCGCGAGCTTCCTCGAAGCTGATGGCCGCTGGCCCCGAGCGACGCCCGTTGCCGGGCTGCCGTTGTACGCCAAACTTGGGGGCGCCGCATCGAGGTCGGTGGGGGAGCACGGCCTCGATCCGAAGATGAGGAAGAAGGGCGTGCATCCTATGGCCCCGCCTCGGCGCCATCTTGAGGCTCCATATGACGGCGGGGGAGCTCGCCGAGCCACCGACCGCCGAACTTTTTGAGCCGCTTGAGATGCGCGGCTTGAGACCCCGCAAGATCATACCGCTTGCTCATTCGACCGCCCGCTAGTCCCGGGTGGCCGACCGCTGCCCTGGGCCGACTCGATGCCGCGTTGTCGCCGCAGGTCGAGGAAGATCTCGCCCTGCGTGAAGTTGGTCCCGTTGTCGGTGATGATCGAAGTTCAGACGCCGAAGCGGTGGATGATGCCGGTGAAGAACTTGACCGCCTCCCCGCGACCGCGGCGCGAGATGGGCATGACCTCGATCCACTTGGTGAACTTGTCGATGGCGACGAGCAAGTGAGTGTAGCCCCCGCGATTCGCGGAACGGCCCCACCATGTCGACCCCATGCCGCGAAGGGCCAAGTGACCGGATCGCTTTGAGGGATCGGGCGGGAGGTGGGTCCGCTTGGCGAAGAACTAGCATCCCTTACCGGTGCACGATCCGGTTAGCGTCTGGTGATGGCCGTCGCCCAAGAGAATCCCCGCCCAAGGCCTTGCCCACCGTGAGCTCGGGGCCGCATGGTGCCCGCACTCCCCGGCGCGGATCTCCCTTACGAGCCCCCGTCCTTCCTCGAACGTGACGCAGCCTCCGGGAGTATCCCCGACGCGCCACGCCGATAGAGCTCGGTGCTCGATGATAACATAGGACTTGCGCGGCGAGCGATGCGCCGCCTCCTCCTTCTCTACGGGTAGCTCGCCATCCTTGAGCCACCCAGATGGGGGCCCGCCGGGCCGGCCGGGGCCTCAGCCCGGACGGCAAGGACCTCCATGCCGACGACATCGACTTCCATCGACGAGCTCGAGGAAGGTTCGCTTTACGGGGACAAGACAAAGGGTGTCTTGGCGGGTCACCGCGCGAGCTCGAGGTCTCACCCCTCAAGTCGAATCGAGGGGAGGTACTTGGTCGCGGGCGAACACAACAGAGGCACCTGCTTTCCGATCCGACGCGAGCTTGGCGAGACGCCGGCGTCGCCGCTGTATCGACGAGGGACGTGCTTGGGCTCGAGACCGTCGGTGCCCTTCGAGCTCACGCACCTTTCGACAAAGACGATCATCATCCCAGGTTGACGCAGCCGGCTTCCTTCATGACTTGGCTGGCGACGAGCTCCGAGTCTCCATGGACCCCGAGTCGCTTGACGCCGAGCCTCCCAGAGCGATGCGAGCAGCCCGCTCACCAAGGCCTCGTGACTCGGCGACGCTTGTTGGATGCAGTGAAGTGAAGGCGGATCGAGTACCTCTGCGCGCACGCGCGCCGGGCGAGATTTAAGACCACCCAGCCCTGAACCCCTCGCAAGGCCATACTTCTTCATGGAGCCATCAAGTAGAGGACCCAATATTCGCCGTTGATCGGCTTAGGTGGCAGCCGCATCTCGGCCCACTCGCCACAAAGTCGGGAAGCACTTGGGACTTGATGGCATCCCTTGGCGCGCACGACATGTCGATCCCATGAGCACGATGCCCCACTTGGCAATGCGCCCCGTGGCCTCCTGGCTATGGATGACCTCGCCAAGAGGGAACTTGGAGACGACGGTGATTGGGCGCCGCCAAGTAGTGGCGGAGATTGCGCCGCGGATCGCCAAGGCGTAGGCAAGTTTCGAGTCGCTGATACCGGTCTTGTGTCGGAGAGGACCTCACCGATGAAGTAGATGGGACGTTGTACGCCGAGTGCGTGTCCCTCCTCCTCACGCCGACTACGAGCACCGAGCTCACGACCGCGCGAGGTCGCCTGTGAATGTAGAGCA
Organism: Hyparrhenia diplandra; assembly: GCA_015847255.1. NCBI lineage: Eukaryota > Viridiplantae > Streptophyta > Magnoliopsida > Poales > Poaceae > Hyparrhenia > Hyparrhenia diplandra. Next base: position 52,873 of record JADLZK010006728.1, read on the forward strand.
ACATGGGCTCATCCGGCTTGGGCAAAGGTGAGCACCGGTGGATTGGCCAGAGTTCCTTCAGAGAGTCGAGAGCAGCCCGTGCCTCGCTGGTCCGTAAAGCGCCCGACTTCTTCAGAGTTTGTACAAATGGAAGACTTCCGGCCCCCCGAGCCGTGCTATGAACCGACTTAGCGCGGCGAGGTATCCCGTGAGCCGTTGCACGCTCTTGACATTCCCGATGGGACCCATGTTCCCGATAGCCTCGATTTTCTCGTGGTTAGCCTCGATGCCGCGCCGGACACGACGGCCAAGGAGTTTCCTCGAGGGACCCCAAAGACGCATTTCTCGATTGAACTTTACGCCGAACTCGCTGAGTTTGCCAAAGACCTCGCTCGATGTCGGGATGAGTCGCCCATGCGCTTTCGCCTTGACTACGATGTCGCCGACGATGCCTCAATGCGCTTCCCGAGAAGCCCTTGAAGACTTTCTCGCGATACACCTTTGAAGGTGGCGCCGGGCGCTTTTCAGCCCGAAAAGGCATGGTCACGAAAGCGTAACGCGCCAAAGGGAGTGATGAAGGAGGTGGCGAGCTGATCGAGCTCGCTCATCACGATCCGTGGTAGCCGGAGTAAGCATCAAGAAAACAGAGCCGCCTCGCACCGGAGATGGAGTCAACGATTTGGTCGATGCGCCGCAAAAGGAAACGGATCCTTTGGGCATGCCTTGTTGAGACTCGTGATAATCAACACACATTCTCCATTTCCCATTTTTCTTCTTAACTAGTATTGTGGTTGGCTATCCACTCGATGAAGCACCTCCTTAACAAAGCCCGCCGTTAAGAGCTTATCTATCTCCTGGGCGATTGCCCGTCGCCGCCGCCGCCGGCGCCGAGCCGCCGCTTCACCGGCCGAGAGCCGCTTGATGTTCAAGGAGTGCTCGATGACTTCTAAGATGCCGGCATGCTCGGGGGTTTCCCCACGCGAACACGCCGAGGTTCGCGCGCGAGGAAGTCGACGAGCTCGCTTCCTATTTGGGAGTGAGTTTGGTACCGACGCAACCGGTACGCCCCTCCGCCCACCGCCACCGCCTTTGCATCCCGGCTCGGCTTGAAGGAGCCCGCCGCCTTATCGAGCTCACCGGATGAGCTCGCCGCCTTGTCGAGCCTCGCCGGGATGAGCTCGCCTTCTAAGCTTGCTGGAGTCCTCCGCCTCGACTCCACGCAGCAGCTCGGGACGAGCAGCTCGGACCGATGACGGCGCCGGCGCATCGCACGGCCTCCTTGTCGCAGCTTGAAGGCGCGCCCGAAGGTGGAGCGACGGTGATCACGCCCCGCCCCGGGATCTTGAGCTTCAGGTACATGGGAACGGCCATGAACTTCGTAGCATGGCCGCCCAACAAATGCGGTAGGCGCTTCAAGGGAGCACCAAGGTGAGCACCTCCTTGCGAAAGTTGCTCGGCGAGTCAAGGTGACCGGGAGGCCGATGCGCTCCGAAAGTGGGACCGCCTGTTTGCCCTCGGGCATGACCCCGTGAATGGGATCCGGCGATGGCCGGAGGCGCAGCTCGCGAGACTCCCGAGGGCCGAGGGTGTCGACAGAGAGGAGGCTGAGGCCGCCGCTCCATCCATGAGCACCTTGCCGAGGCGCTTTGGTGCCGATGATCGGGTCGACGACGAAAGTGGGAACCTCCCCGGCTGCCGGATGTGCACCGAAAGTGGTCGGTCTTGTCGAAGGTGATGGGCGCCCGACCACTTGAGGTAGGAGGGGGCGACCGGCTTGGTGAAGAAGACCTCAACGCCAAGAGATGAGCTTCCGGGCGGCGCTTTGACTTCGCACGCGGACGGCCCTCCAAGACGACGCTGACGGGCGCCATCCGGCAGACGCCCTTGTCGCCCGCCCGCCCCCCGCCTCATCGCGGGTCCTTCTTGTCACCGCGCCCTCGCCGCTGGTGCCCGTCACGAACTCTTCGGGAGATTGCACTCCTTTAACTTGTGCCCGACCGCCCTCGTGGTTGGGGCGTGGGCGCCGAGCATCTCTCGGCGAGTCCCCGGGCGCCTCGGCCCGGCCGCCTTGTCGCCGCCCTTTTCTTGTCGGCCACCGCCACGGCGGTCGCCCCCCGCCGCGGCGCTTGTTCCTGTTCTTCTTCTTGAGCGTGACGTGACCCAATGCGTCCCGGCCCGCGACCTTGTCCTTGCCCCTTCCCGAAAGAGCGTGCAGATTTGGCGGAGATGGCCTCCTCCTCCCCGGGCGTGGTTCGTGGCGAGGTCAGTAGCTCCTTCTTGATGGTCTTGGGCTTGTGGACGCCGAGCTCACTTGGATGAGGGTCTCGCAGTTGTGTCGAAGGTGAACGCGGTGATGACCTCCCGCCGCTGGTGTCGGTGTGAGCTCGCTGGCAGAGCTTGAGAAGCGCCCCGATGTAGTCGCACAGGCTCTCCCCCTTCTTCGCTGCACCGGAGGTCCCATGTGTTGCCGGGCTGGGAGTAGGTGCCCGGAAGTTGCCGACGAAGACTCACGGAGCTCGCGCCACCGCTGATCCGCCCAACGGTAGATGCTCCAGCCATGAGCGAGCGGTGTCGGCGAGGAACAGGGGGGAGGTTGCGCATGATGAAGAGGTCATTCTCTCGCTCCGGCGCGCGGCACGCGAGGCGGTAGTCCCGAGCCACACACTAGGGTCCGCCTCCCGTTTGTACTCGGACTGAGGAGGCCTGAAGCTCGGAAGCGCCGCTGGAAACGCGGGCCATGGATCCGGAGCCGAACACCGGGCGCCCCCCTGAGTCGGCTGCCTCCCGCCGCCAGCCCCATCTCGAGCCCGGGATGGGCGCCGCCACGAGCCCGGGGTGGCGCGCGCCGAGGTCTCCCTGCCTCCGGCCTGACCCGGGCCGCGTCCTCCCCGGGCCGCCGGCGGTCCCCCCCCCCCCGCTAGGAGCGCGTGGGGCGGCCGCCACGGGCGCCGACATTGTCGCGGTGGTCTCGCGGCTCGGGCGCCAGTTGCTCTCCGGCCCGCCGCCGCAAGGCGCCGAGCGTGTCCCGCTGCGGTCGCGGTTCTCGCCGACGCCACGGCGCGCGGCGCGGACTCGTGGGGAGTCATCCCGCATCTGGCCTCCGGCTCGAGGGAGGCCTCGGCGGTTTCCTCCCCGGAGCCGCGGTGCATGCCGAAGCCTTCGCTTGCTGCCGGGTGGGGTTCGCCGATGAGGGACCGTAGCCTACCGGTGGGACCCGCCCGTCGACCTCGGGCTCTGGATGTCGCCAAGCAGAGCATGGAGGCCGCCGCGAGGCCTCGGGGTTGCCCGCCAAGATCGGGCGGAGGTTGCCCGCTCGTCCCCGATGCGGCGCCGAGCCTCCCGCCCCCCGAGCTCGAACCGGGGCCGCCCTCCCTCCCGGCGAGGAGCGCTCTCTCTTGCGCGATCCGCGCCGGCCGTTGAGCTCGCTTGAGGCGGTCGCTGACTCCGCGGCGGCGCTACGCTTCGGACGCTACGGGCGCCTCGCCTCGGTGCTCGGGTGCACTCGTTTCGCCCTTTCGGTGGATGCTTTCCACCGCGCCGTCGGGGGTCTCGCACATGAAGCACTCACGAGTGGGGGTCACCGTCCGCCGACCATGCCGCTAAGCCGCTCGAGGCCGGTCACCCCGAGCCGTTTGCTCGGGCGTCGGCAGAATGAGCGCCCGTCGGTACATCTCGCCGCAGGTGACGAGGAACTCTGCGGGTGGAGAGCGCCTTTTGTCCTCAAGCCGTAGGGACGACGCTGGCGATAGAGAAGGTGACGCCAGGAAAAGCTCCCGAGACGGCCTAGGGCCCAGATGCGGGAGCAGGCCCGCATCAGGCGAAGAAGTCCGCCACCGCCGACGGCTCACCGCGCTGAAATCGTGGACCCCGGCCGGAGCGAGCCAACACGGAGTCGGCCGTCGCTGGATCAACTGCGGGAGCCGCCGTGATCTCCGTACTAGGCGAGGGAAGGTGGCCCCGACGAGGATCCCCTCGAGCCGGTGCCGCGGGTCCAGCGCCCCAAGCGCATCGGGTATGTACCGGACGCCGGGAAACGGAAGGAGCCATCGGCGGTGAGGATCGCCATACCCAGCGCCGCTTCGCCGCGGCGCTAACCGCCGCGGGTCGAATACCACGGTCACAAGAATCGACCGCTAGTGTGCAATGATGGCCTAACTTCTAGAGACAATGATGTTTATGTATAATGTTCGGGGCAATCGGGCACCCTAGTCCAGCTGAGTCACTATCCGAGCTCAAACACTCGTAGAGGGGTGGCTACAAGCATGATCGGAGAGAGGTTCTGAGCCCCTGTGTCCCGTGGGTGCGGTGTTGCGACGTTGATGAAGCCCCCTCCCGATATAAGGTGCCCCTTTTATAGTTCAAGGGGCACGAAAGGATGCTGCCAAGGGAGGAAATCTAGTATAAGGGTAGAATGTAAAATGTACATAAATCGTGCACGCTCGCTGTGTCAAAGCGCGCCGTGCGCCGCTTCCTCGTTACGTAGCCCGGCTCCCTATCTAGCCTTCCGGGCGTAGGGGAAGGTCGGCGAGCCCCGTGTCCGGGAGCCCGCCCTCGCGAGCTCGGGGGAGCTCGCCGGCCCGGTAATGATGTTCGGGCGTGCTTGATAACGCTCCGACGGTATTGTGGGTCAAGGAGGCGCCCCATCGACCGCCGTGCACGCCTTTACGCCACCGACACCGCTCGCCGGGCCGACGCCAAGTCGCGCCGGCCGTGGTGCAGCGGAGAGTCCGGCGAGGCGCAATGAATTGCGCGTGGACAGAGAGCTCTGGGGAGCGATCCCCATATCCGTAGCGGCTGGCAAGACTCGAGCTCTGCTCCCCACGGCCGGGTCCCGGCCGGGCGGTTGTCGACGGTGTGCCGTGGCTACGTGCCCTGAAGTACGCCTACGCGACTTGGGTGCCTCCTGCCAGGAGCCCGTGAGGGTCTGGATATCCGATCTCCCGCCAAGATCATGGCGTAGCCGCGATGATTTGTTCGTAGGCGCCTAGACTCAGGCCGCCCCAGCTCGAGCTTGTACGAAGCTCTGGAGGAGGTCGCCGGCCTTTCGAGCCCTAGGGGCTCGAGGCGGCGGGCCCGCATATCGCCGAGGCCTCGCCGACATTGTCCTCGAAGCTTCGCGAGTCAGCGAAGCGGCCCGAGCCTCGCTCGAGACAGAGATTTGTCACGAAGCCCGGAGCCCGCTCGAGGGCGTGAAAAACTCACGCAGCTTAGAGCTCGCGGCGCGCAGGCGGAGTTTCTACGCTTTCGCCTCGAGCTCTCTTAGGAGCCGTGGGTATGCCTTTGAGGCGTTTCTTGCGACATGGCCCGCCCGAAGGCAGGTCAGGTCATCTCCATCGAGCTTAGTGTTGATCATCGCTTGAGTTGGGGATCCTTTGATTTTAGCCCCCCATGCATTTCGGCTAGTATATTATAATTCTACACCAAAACATCATTTATGGTTCATACCTATATCATACATAATGCATCCATAATTCATTATTGGTTATCCATACATTGGTTCAAACAAATAGTTATAGTACCCCATGTTTATAGAGTCAAAGATCCAGCTTATCTACCAATTGTAAAGGGTAATACATGAAGCCATTAGAAACAAATAAAAGTTTAATACATTAATTTTGGCTCATTAGGCTCATTTAACTGAGCTCGAACCAGCTCCAGGAAATGGGCTCATTAACTTAACGAAGTGTGGCCGCCTCGTACCGCTGAAAAATATAAACGAGCCGAAATAACCATTAACGAAGTCGAAGTCGAAGCGAAGTTGTCCAAAGCCTTAGCTCAAGGAGGCGTCATTAACTTAACGAGTTAAAGTGCTGGCTCGTGCCTGCTAAAAATATAAACGAGCCGAGCCAACCATTAACGAGTCGAAATGAAAGGAGCTTTTCGGCCCAGCCTTAGCTCCAGGTCAGTTGACTGGCTCCATGTCACGAGCCTGCGTTCAGATGATGTAGATAATAGCTTTCTTGAGGCTGCGTTCAGACGGTGGAGATGATAGCTTTCTGAGGCCACGGTGGAGATGATAGCTTTCTGAGGCTGCGTGCGTTCAGACGGTGGAGATGATACCTTCTGAGGCCAGCGCGTGTGTTCAGACGGGGAGATGGCTTTCTGAGGCCAGCGCGTGTTCAGACGGGGGGATGTATTCTTTCTGGAAAGAAAGAAAACCAGCCGACGGAGACGGTGAAAATGGAGAACGGAAAATTTAGATGGCTGAGGAGACTTTGCGCTAATCTATTCCGTTCCATCGGCTGCACTATTCTTTTGCGCTGATTGTTCCATCGGCTGCACTATTCTTTTGCGCTGATCTATTCCTTGTCTCCATCGGCTGCACTATTTGGGCATTTTTTTCTTCTGCACTTTGTGCTGCTGCACAGCGCTGCGAAGAGCACAGCCGAGCAGGCCCCTATATAGATAGAGGGAGAAATGACGAGAGAAAAATACGAACTTAAGGGTATTTAATATTTATTATATTATAACACCGCCAGACGACAGATCGAAGAGTTCAACGAACACCACCCTCCGGCGATGAAAGGCGGCTTACAGGACAGCGGCGAAGGGAAGGGAGCAGACGCCAGCGGCAGCGGCAGGCGCGATATCGCACCCGCTTGGCGAGCTCATATCCTACCGCTGCTCGGTCGGTAACTTGGCCCGCTCCATCTCATCTCCAGATCTCTCTCTTCTCTTCTCTTCTTCTTCCTTCCCTCCTGTTTTTCGCGTCTTTTCGGATCATGATTTCAAGACCTGCGACCCCCTGTATTTTCCAGTTTTAAATCAGCCCGCTCCCAACCGGCCAAGCGCACCGCGCCCCCCCCAATACAAATCCTTTGCAAACCCCATGATTTTAATTTTTTATTTTCTTTGATGAGTGCTGCTTTAATTGTTTGAGATGAGATAATCACGCACCCTATGGTACTTAGTACGGTATACCGTCCTTATTCCTCCTCCCTCCTGGAGAGGCTTTATTATTGTGCTAAGCTTCCAAAAATGTAACACCGCACACACACGAATTGCCTGATACGACTTGTGATGATGGAATAGTGCCACCCTGTCCCCTTCTATTCCCCTAGTTGTTCAATATGTGCCCCTTTCCTAACTACGATCTAATTCCCCATGCAATATCTTCTTTGTATTTGCAGGCATTTCAATTTGCCTTTGCAATTGCTTTTGTTGCCTTCGTTCTTTACGTGACCGAAATATACACTCATAGCTGGATGGAAAAGCTACAGATGTTGCCACTTTGCATCCTTGCTGTTACAGCACCAATGCTTTGGCGATCATGATCCGAAAATATCATGGATAGATGCAGAGGTAGACAAAAGCCTCTTGTTTCTTGCAAATTTTGGTAATCATATCATATATACATGCCACGTACGTCCGTTCTACTCTGTTATACCACATGGAATTGGAATGGCATCGATTAGTAGTATGTGTGTTCCACCACAAGTTATCATCAATTAGCCTCGCACTACCTCGTATGATGCAAAGTTTCAGATAGCTAGCTAGCACTGATATGTACCCTAGAGAGAGTGTAGTAAAATAGATTTGGAACCAACATTATCGGCCAAATAAAAATCTATCCAAGCATGACTTGCTAGACGTGTCAAAATGATATTACCATGGAACAAGATGTTGCATATCATTTTTGTGGCCAGTACTCATGTCGTGTACTATTGTTGTATAGAATAATAAACGCAGTACATTGATCCGAAACATCACTATTTACCTTTTCGTCCATCGCATGAAATTTCTGCCTTTTGTGTGCATTTTGGTTTTTATCAGTTCAGCTCACCTGCTGATCTACCGGTTATCTTTTCCACAGGGAGGGGAGGGCAGAGGAGTGATTACGCTGCCAGTGCAGATGTGAATAAATGTGTGGTTCTTAAATGTGCAGTAAATGTAGTATGTACAATTCTCCTATTTGAACTAGAAATGCTCGCGGCAAAGCGCGTATGGCCAGTGTATGGCGTAGTTGGGCTAGAATGTTGCCACTGCAGATGAATAAGCAAATCTGCATTCATCTAGCATGCTTTTGATTCAAGTTCGCCTTTGTGCATAGCATTCTGGCATTCGACTTGAAGTGTTAAGTTTTAGTGGTCAAGTTTTTTCGTGCTTGAGTTGTTAAAACCGTGGACACTTTTTTTTATGCTTTTTTTCTAATAAAGATTATATTGAGTGTTAAGAGTTACAACCTTTAGCTTGACCACTCCACCACGGGGAAATGTTACAGCATATTGGGATATCTCCAAAATATTGTATATAACTGTATGTGTTATCTCTATAGGAGGCTTTAGCCCCTCTCAAGTAATGTGTACTTTATATAATTGCAACCCAATGAGGCTCAGTAATACAACTAGTAATTCTTACCCATTTTATTCCTCCTACATTAAGGACGGAAAAAGTATGCATTACATTAGCACAAGATGGGAAACCGAAAGCATAGCTCGGTGAGCACTCCGGTGAGGAGGCCACCGGGCCACGGGTTCGAGCTCATGATTTTCCACCGAAATGCTGTTTCCCAAAAATAACTGGCTACCTCTCACGCTAAAGCTAATAAAGGGACATGACGCGCCTGCCATCTGCGAAATTTTTCGGTGATCTCTACAAGGACGCTAGTCTTCGGTTCTGTGTGTAGTCATAAGTCTGTTTGTACGCGTATAGTGTGAGTGAGGTGTGCGTGTGTACGGTGGGTGAAAAAAAAAAAGCACAAAGCATGATTTACTGCTACAAACACCAGGCGCAGTTTTCGCCGCATGTTAGAACTGTGCTTGATCGGCATAGCACGTAGAATGGCTCTAAGGAAGACACCCAAAGAAAACAAAAATATCTTCACTGCAAGTTTTTAGCTTCCAAATAAGTTTATTTAAGTTGATAATGTCTATGTACATCGGGGCTGAATAATGTTATTTCACCGAGAATCATGTCGACGTCGGGGACCTTCAGATTAACAAAGCTGTCACCACTGATCCATAGTCCACTCATTTTAACAACACACTAACCTAGCTGTCCCTGGATGGGCACCACTCCGTGCAATCCACTATGCACCAAGTCACCAGGGCACACATATTGCAACGATTTGCATACATAGCTCACATGCTTCATTTTAACATTAAAAAGAGTGGTTTAAGTTACAACATAAGTTGCCTCATCACTCTTAGTTCACATCATTCAGAGTTCAACAGCAAAAACCATAAATACGATAGTTTCAAGATACACGCCCTGTGGCCCAATGCCACACCCCATGAGTTACACCGCTCATAGGCCAACCCATCGCCCCAATCCACCCAAGGTCTTAGAGTGTAGAAATAGCCATAAACGTGGCAGTCTCTCCTGCAAAACTTTGATGTAGCGCTCCATGAGTGTAATCAACAGGTCTCACCTAATATAATAAACAAAGGATAATGCATTTAATTGTAGCAAGGTATAAAAGATGGGTTGCATAAAGGCAGCTTGTGCAACAAATACAAGGTTGTCTATCACTACCTAAAGCATAGCAAGGTTTAACAAACATGAACATTAGGCACAAAAAGGTGAAGCTTGATCTTCCAAGAGCCTCTTTCTATTGACAACACTACTATGAAGCTAGAAGTCATAAACGTGCAAGTTAATAACCAAGAGCTTGTTCTTAATAAAATGATACAGCTCTCCTGTTCGAAAAAAAAAAAAAAAAAAAAAAAATAACCAAGAGCTTAATGAATCACCAAAACAAGTCAAAACTCTACAATGGAGTACAGGTTTTTACCACCAAAGGACGAGAGTACTGCCCATACCTAATCTGGCCGATATGTAATGTAAGGATAACCAAGAGCGCCGGCATTACTTAATGATCAAAACAAGTCAAAACTCTACAATGGAGTAAAGGTTTTACTCACCAAAGGATCATAGAGTATCGCCCATACCTAATCTTGGCCGATATGTAATGTAAGGACCTTAAGTTGTACAGGGGGTACAAAGTTTTACTCACCAAAGGACAAGTCAAAAACTCTGCAAAGGGGTACAAGTTTTTACTCACCAAAGGACAAGTTTTACTAAGGAGTAACTCACCACATCAACATTTACCCCCGCCCACATGAACAGTTTGAGATGTGCTGGTGTACAAGCAATCCTAACTGCCAAGGCCCCAAGTTACCTAATCCACGGAGCTACCCGTTACAACACAATATTAGACTTACCATTCTCATACATGGCAAGTGGTCTGTACAAGGGTGTTCAAGACGATTAAGACGGATGTGACGGTTCTTAAAACGAATTTGCCAAGTTATACCATCCGAGACCCCATCTCACTCATGACCCTACCCATCGCAGATCCTCGTGATCAAGTTCATCAAGTTGACCATGTTTTAGATTATTATTACTAAGGCAATTCCTATCTTGCGCTAACTATGAGAAACCCGTCACAAGTATGAAGTCTACAAAGGTCTAAGCAATTAAGCAGGATTACATGATAGGAAGGTAAAACAACCAATACTTCAAGGTAAGGGTGAACAATAAGGATGATAGCTCAACTAAGTGCTTCATGGAGTCTAGTCATAGTACACATGCATATAGGTATAACATAGTCAATTACGCAATTATAAAAGAGGGAGATGCTAAGGAGCGCATCTTTGGTTCTCCACGGTTCAACGGTTTGCCCGTTAACGCATCGGCTTCTCGACTCAAAGGACGATCCTCATTCACTTCAACTCCTAGATGAATGCAACGCCATACATAAGTAAATGATGATCATGAGTTGTTATGATATGCATGAAAGACAAAAACACTTAAGGGGTAACACTACTAGTAGGTCATGGGCTAATAGGCTGTCAGCTGTCACATACAGATTGTCCAAGTGTAGAGTTGACTATCCTGGTGGGACTACCCGGACCATCCGCCTAAACAAATCAGGACTTGTGCAGAATTGTGGGCTTGGTTGTGCTCTCAGAGACCGTCCAACTGCTGTAGTGGACTGTCCGTCTAACATGGCAAACTGTTCGTACGTGCAGTGTGACCTGAAAACATAACTAGATGAAAACGGACAGTAAAATCCGTCCCCGACCGCACCATATACAGTATATACCGATTGTGTACAGTATTTTCGGGGAACAGAAATAGTAATAAATCAAGGAAAATCTGGTGAATGAGATCGAAACAGTTGGAGCTGTTTCGACCGTATTTAGGCTTTGTTTGGGCCAAAGGGGGCATAAACCCACGGAGGTATCATCCAAGAGGGTTTCAGTCGACCCTGTTCCTCCACCACCCAATCCACACATCCACCTGGTGATTTTAATCCCCAAAATCTGTAGCTCATCGGAAGTGAGCTTGATTAGCTTTTGATTCACTCGCTAAGCTGCAGTGCAACAATTATACTTTTGCATGCAGTGACTTCAGTATAGAAGCTACTACTCTTAGCATAAGATGTGCATGCTGCTACGTCTCTCCAACATCATAAAACATGCAGAAAAATTTAAAACATGTAAAAATCTCGAAAAAAAGGAAAATAATATAAGTAGCCCCTTTGGACTGTACATTCACTAAATATTACTCTCACTTATTCCAAATTACAAGTCATTTGAATTTTCTGGATGGAGCTATACTTCAAAAGACTAAGAAGACACACGTAAGATATGAGAAGACAAATAATTTAGCAGTTGGAAATGAAAATACATGTGATGAGTCGAAAAAATTCTTAAACTTAGCAACAAGAATGAGTTGTGCTACAAAAAAATCAAGCCTTTTTAGCTGGTATGGACCTGGTACAATAATAGTACAAAAGAAAATTGTACCTAAATAGGAGCAGCACCGCTTATTCAGAAATTTAATGCATACATAGCTTGTGTTGGAAGACGGTATTTTTAGCACGCATTTTTAAATGAGAAGACGCAGTTCTAGATTTTAAATGCATAGGAATGCCAAAGGTTTTAACTGCATAAAGAGGTATGTAATCTGTCCAATTGAAATGCATAAGGCTACAAACATTACTGGCAACATGATCTAAATTACTAAGCCAGCTAGTCATGCAGAACTGAACAAGGTAGTGCGCAGAATTAAACAGAGGACTGGGCAAGGTGTTTACAGATGACACCATGAACCAAGATGTTTACAGGTGACAAATGAAAGAAAACTAGTGTTTTCTGGTTCTTAGTACAAATGCTTTATGCACACATTATACAGCAAAATAAAGGCATTTTGTTCTATTATTTGTTACCTCTGAACATAAAAAAGAAAGCAAGTGGAGATGTACTTAATGTCATAACTGGTGAGTGGAGATGTAACTAGCCTTTAAGATGTCCATGGCCTGCATTCTACATTGCTTATATGACGCCTGATCCTGTAAATGAAATGGATTAGAAAAATGTATGCTGAAAATGGAAAAATGAGACAAGAGCTAACAAAACAAGTAAAAAATTAAACAGGTGACTAGTGGCTGGTTATTGACTGATGGCTCTGTTTAATTCAGTAAGCCCAATTCAAAAACTAATAGTAATTTTGCTAGTAAGCATTTTGAAACAATAATTGAGGTAGCTATAATCTCACAACCTCTCCTGCAGTCCTAATTTGACCAATGGAAAACACAAACATCGTAGAAAAAGTAGTGTCAAGCCTACTTTTCCTGTTTGAGCAGAAGCAAGAAGAAAATAGCCATCCTGAACCCATTTTTATGTAAATTGGAAAAACTGGATAAACCCAAAAAATTATTGTAGGGTCCTATTCAAATCCGTTACAAAAATAGCGCTACAACCCCAACTAATCAAATATCTGTTACCAAAATTAGTATCTATTTGTAATGAACAATAAGGATTGAACTGGTTATTTGGTTGAATTAAATGCCAGTACTTCTGGAAAGCACAGAAATAGGTCCATATGCTAAGTAAATATCTATGGCTTTTGATATAAACCACAACCAATACAAGAAACAAGTCTTAGATACCCCGTTTAGTTCAGCACGATTAACTAATTTTATTTTCAATTCGATACTTCGTATTCTTTTCCAGTCAATGCTTCAGTACAATTTATTTCTGCTGAAAAAAGAATTGGCAGAGGCAGGCCAGATCTAGGAGATCCAATGCAAAGCCTTCAGGCAAGAAGGGAAGGCATAACAGCCTGATGTTCGTCAGTGGCAAGCTGGCCTGACGGAGACTGGACGCGAGTGGTCACGCCGCTCCCCAGCCATCGCCGCGGAGTAACGCACCTTGGTCACTGACGAGCCGCCACCCAAGCCTGGAAAGAAGGAAGAGATGAGCCAAGGAGGAGAGAGGGGAAGAGGGAAGAGACAAGGAGGCGGAGGAGTTGGAGAGGTGCACCTGATCCGCGGCGCGCTGTCGTCGACGGCGACGGCGGCGCACGGTGGGAATGAATGAGTAGGTGGGTCGATTCCAACTCAAATGGAGATTCGGCCCAGGAAGACCAAATTCCATATTCAGCCCAGAAAGGGTTGTTTTTTCCACCCGACATCCCACGGATGGCGGGGTTTGGCTCCATTCCACGCTGATCCATGCGCTTCAAAACGAGGCCTGCGGAAGCCTCACCGCCCTCACTTTCAGCCCACAGAGCAATACAGCGGCCCAAGCAGACGCAGTCCACGCACCCCGGCACGCGTATGTGACCGTGCGCGTCCACTCACTGCCTCTCAGGTTTATGCTTGCACGCAGTCCATGTGCAAGCATAAACTCGGGAAGAATTTCAACTTAGCTGCTCCATCAGCAGAGGGATCTCAGTTGATTGTAAAAATCATTTTTAAGATTGTTGGTGGCACAACAAATAGCAGCATAAATTCGGGAGTTATTTGCCGAGTTGGATTGGACTGGAGTTTCGGTTCAGACATTATTGTACAGTCCATGGTTGTCAATTGTCATATCAGCGCGCAAACGCCGCCCAATTGTGCATTTTCGATATTGACAACTCCTGGTCTTGGCCAGATGCACATTGCACAACCCAGTTCAGTGACTTCAGTCCACACTTGATAGGCATCCAATGCTGCAGCAATGTCGTTTGTAGGCTTGGTGCCATACAAAAACATGATTGCCGCCCCTTCACCCGTGCAGATGAAGTCCCTCTCCATGTTCATGTGCGCGTAAGAACCGGGATGGGGAAACCAGAAAAAGCAACAAGATATGTGGCTTTGTCAGTGTGTGCATGAGAAACTAGATAAGAGAGGCTGAATGTTGAAGAGGGTCTTGTATTTATCTCATAGCCAGGAAGCCGAAAGGATCAGGGAGTGAAAGAGTCGCCACGGGATGAGATGGAGGAGGAAGCCAAAAGGATCAGGGGTGGGAAGAGTCGCCACGGGATGAGATGGAGGGCCGGGGCGCTACGGAGAGGTTCACTCTCTACCCTCTCTCATTCTTTTCCATAATGGGGGCCAGAAACTTGTGTCATTACAAACGAGTAGAAACTCCCGTCCATTGGGGGTTCCCCTAGTACGTCATGCCCTTAATTGGCTTGAATGGCAAAAAGGCAACTCATGCAAAGCATCACGTCCATCATGTCTGCGCCTGACTTTTTCTAAAGTTTCAATGTAGCAGACACAGGCCCCACATATAAGTTGAGTCAACATCCAGTCAATATCTCGGAATGGGACTAAATATTGCACACATTATTTAATATGGGTCATGGAATTTATTTTGATTTAATTAGATAAAATATGGGTCTAGCTGACATTAAATCCAACAACGCCATCTCTATATACATATATATAGTATATAGCGCCATCTCTACTACAATGGATTTCAAGCAGTGACACTTTATCCCTGGGATGATTCCCAGATTTTCCGCTACTGCATTCAGTAGCGACGCCCCTCGGCCGATAGCGAGGGCGCCAAAGGTGACTTCGGAACTTCAAGATTTGCCGGCCCAGCCCTTCAGGGCGTGCCTAGGGGTAGGTTTTATGCACGTGTGTTCATAGGGGAGTGTGCGCGCGCGTAGAGCGCCTCGCATTGCATCGCGGTAATCTCATACATATCTAGATGTGCCGATGTCGTTCCCACAACTCTCTCCACAAACACACTCCACCAGTTTGTTATTGATTGACTCCAATTGAACGTCGATCCATCAGGTCTTATTTACCTAGTATAGAACGGCAGCAGCATTACGATCACTCAGAGCCACTGCAACAAGTGCAGTGACAGTGATGTAGGTAGGTGAAGAGAACTGAGACGCGAAGCTGAACGCCATGACCGCAATAGCCGAAAAAGGACACCAGCCGGAAGGCCAGTCTGCAACGAGCCACAGATTTGGACAGGAGCGCGACGAACAAGCCCACGGTGATGAACCCCAGGCTCCAAAAATTGTCAACTTGACGTAATCAGAGCATCCTTTACCTGAGGGAACGTCGTCACGCACGCTGGTAGGAACGCGGCAAAAAGCTTGAACATAACACCTTTGATCATGTTGGTAACCTCCTGTATGGAAAAGAGATTTTTAGTGTACTTTAATTTGATGAGAACTAAAAAGTAAGCTTGATATTTTAAGCTAAGAGTCTCTTTCTATCTGAAGTAGAAGAAGAAACACATTAAGTAGGTGGTGAATGCGAATATACAGTAAATAAAATATGAACTTTAGTATTATACCATATCTATATGGACGCTTTAGTTCAAATTGATCCCCTACATATAGATTTGACAAAACTAAATAAAGGATATAAAGGCAAAGTGCGAGCAAGAATTTACCGATGGTTCTTGAACTGCAGTGGCGGCGGAAGCAGGGAGAAGGTGAGGGGAAACCTGATGAGCTTGATCTCCTGCCTGCAAGTAGTGTTAGTCAAGAATATTTCGAGAGGCCGTTGTGCCTCCAAGTCATAGTCATGGCGCCGATGCTGGATCAAGAATTCAATCAAAACCAGGTGGACGCCGCTGCCACGGTTTCTGCCGCGTCCCCCGATGATGAGCAAATGAACCCGACCTCCAAAAGCTCGTGTATTAAGTCAAGAATACTGCGGCCTATAGTGCCGTTTATCGTTGCCGGCAGTAGTCATGACCACAGGCAATTCAAGAACTTCATCACTGGCTGCTTCAGAAGTGGTGTTATCCATTCCTATTGAGACCACATCCCACATTAACGACACACTTGTTTTAGTGTAACATTAAAATATTCAAAAAGTTTACATAGCATAGACAAATACAACTTTAGAAAAATTAAAAATTAGCATCGAAAAGATCACCCTATTCCTATTGAGACAAGTAAAAATGAAGTTGTACACAGCAAGCACCCGGCCAACTCACGCACACACCGACCCAACACACGCACCCCACCTCGCACACCACATGACCAACTCATTTGACACAACCATGCTTGTACACACACAAATACCAGCAAAACACCTGCACATTGAAATAATGGAGAGGGTTAGAGGAGCATACCCTTCTGAACCCGTGATCCATCCCTTACTTAAAACCCTGATCCCTCGAGAATCAGCACACCTCAAGAAACTCGGGTTGATATTCAAGAAACAGTAGCTCGAGGGAGATGGAACAAGAGATAAAGAGAAGGGGGTCGAGGAGGCGTGCACCATGGATGAGCTGCAGTCCCGGCTGGGAGATCTGCCGTCGGCCGCCAGGCACCAGAATCGTGCGTGTATCCTTCTCCGGCCCCCTTCTGCTGGGTGTGTGCGTTTGGGTTGTGTGTACGTGAGTATTCACAAAAATACCCATCAACTTGTTTAATAGTGAGTTAATCAGATACGGTAGAAACATGTAACAGAATGACCTTGATGCACTTTTGCTAAAGCTGAGTCTTTCCATGCTATGTTTCTAAAATTCAAATCTTTCAATGCTACGGATCCAATCCCCTGCCCCCTATAGAGGTTCTAATGTTGGTTTCACATTAATTCTAACCAAAGACGCTACAGGAAAAGGAGCCTCTACGTTAATTCTTGTTAGACACCCTAAAACAAGACAAATTCTACAATTTCTCATAATAATGATGCGAAAAGACTGTGGGGAGTTCCCTCAAAACTTTTATATAAAAAGGAAAAAGACAAAACAACCAGGTACAAGAGATACTTACAATAGGAGGAGAGGGTAAGGGAGATCGAGGAGGGAGACAGGGGCACTAAATACAAAAAGTGATCAGAGTTTCTCATAATAAATTAGGTACACTATAACTATCATCTTCAATAAGAGCCATTGATCTAGTCTCTTATAGATAAAGTAACCCCTAAATTTGCATCAAAATTAACGGCTTTTTGCCATTATGAAAGATAGTTCTAAAAATAACCTCTAAATTTGTATCTCGATAATGGAACAATAATTCTAGTCAAATTGCCAATTCAATGTAAGTCCTAATTTACATCTAAATTACTCACGTTTGTAGTGTTATCGAGGTGACCTTTGGTCTGACAGCGACGGCAGCGGCGAGCTGGCGGCAAGTCCACTTCGGCGGTTCCATTTCCCTCGCCCAAGATCAGCGATCGAAGAAATGGGTGAGCTGGATAGATGTATCTAACCCCTGAACCTAGCTTAGCTGCAAGAACGAAAATCTTGAGGATGATATGATGCTGCTGCTGATGGCCGGGAGTCCGGGACAAGGTCTCGCAGCTCGTGCATTTGTAGCCCCCGGCCCAAGAATACCACACTTTGTCTTTTGTGACACACTGGCATTATTCGTCTGACGTAGTGGCGCCGTTGAGGTCAAAAAGGGAGAAAAATTCGATGCGTCCAATACCACCGAAACGATGGAAGCCAGGCGTCCCAAAAGCTCATCCCACGGCGCTAGGCAGGCAGCCCTCTGCTGCCGTCAACGCATCGGCTCATCACTCATCAGGCTTGCAAGAACTCGCAGCTCCGGCTTGCAGGAGACAACTGAAGACATTACATCATTCTGGTCTGACATCGATGTCGTCGTCATGCATCGTACGTCATCTTGGCCTCCGCCACCACCAGTTGGCGATCCATCTCATTCCAACCATGCATCGCTACTCTGTAGCTTTGAGCAACAACCCTATATAATCGAATTCATGAACATAAGATCCACAAACTGCGCGACATTGTCCTAAACCAGTATAAATCCTTGAGTCTCATGTGCTACCATGATACCATCTGATGAGATGATGAGAGCATGAGCCGATGCATGCGTTGAAGAAAGGATCGAGCTGCGCCACCTGACCTTGTGCGATGAGTTTATGACGCGTGGCTTCTATCCATGCTTTGTTGGTATATAATATATGCACGGGAGACATCGGTGGAGGGAATCACAGCCTGCTGCACCCAATTATATTTGCGTCTAGCTTGCAGCCCGAAGTTTACTTGTATTGCGTCAAGAATGAAGAGGTCAGCCTGCACCGAGAATTGACTTGCGCTAAAAGGAGTCTCTC
>JADLZK010006729.1:0-14632 GCA_015847255.1 Hyparrhenia diplandra
TGAATAGCCTATTAAAAAAATTCTACAAACAACACTAAGCAGAAGCTGTTAGTAAATAAGGCAGTAGCAATTAAAGCAAATGCTTCAAGCTAGCTATGCAAGCCTTCTAGCAATTCTAGCAATTCTATGATCTCTAATCACACTCAATGGCTAGGTTGCTCAAGTTACTCCTAGGTGGACAAGATACACTAACTAATTCTACCACTAGGAGCTAACAAGGCTAAGCTAACTAAACAAGCTACTCACACTAAGCACCCTAACGAGATATACTACTAAAGTAATGCTAGAGAGGTGCTAGAATACAATACCACTAGGTGTAATTAGTCGAGGGTTGTAGCCAATCGAAGTGATCACCAAGAAATCTCCAGCGAGCAAGAACAAGTGACGATGATTTTTCACGAGGGTTCCGCGTGCTGCTTAGAGCACGCGCTAAGTCCCGTTGTGGCGACACACTCACTTGGCGTATGCTAAGCAATGGCCGGTGCCAAATCCCTTATAGGGAGCTCAAGCAAAGCGATCACAAGAGAGGGTCCAACAAAGCCACGAGCAATCCACTAGTGCTCCTTTGACGAATCTCCCAGGGGGTAAGGAGCGACCCCTCACAATCACCACTCGGTGTGGCCTCGAACAAGCTCAATCGAGGCTCAACACCGCCTCTTGCTCCAAGCAGCTAGAGGCAGGGCAAATTCCCAAGAAAACAAGAATCCAGCGGCTTCTCCAAGGATGAAGTGCCTCTAGATGCAGCCCAGGTGATGCAATGCACTTCTATCACTCTCAATCACCAGAATTGAGTTAGAGGTGAAGAGATGAGTGGAGAGAGGATCTCACAAGCTCAATAGCAAGTTGGAAGACCGACTTGAAGATGACCGGTTCGAACCATGAGATCTAGACAAATTTCCTTCTCCTCGCTTCTTCCTCTCTTGTGTTGTGCCCTCTCCTTCACAACAACAGCTCTCAATATGTGCTTCAGCTGAGGGGAGGCTAGGGTTTGCTCCCTTGTATCCTTACTAGGATAGATCTCAACCGCTCATTCCAAACTAAAAATCAACTGGCGGTGCACAACCAATGGGTATGCGGATGGTTTTGGGCCGCTTGCTGAGCCCAAAGTTTATGTGGAGGGATAGCCCAACAACTATTCTCATCATAAATCTAGCAATATGGATTTTATATTGTCGATACGTTAAAAAAAAAAACATTTTATTTAGAATAAATCTAGATGATTTATTTTTTTGGTGATTTGTCTAAGTATAGTTGGCTTGATTTATGCTCTCATATACCATTTTTAGTTTGCTTGTCTTTTTCTGTCTTGAGGTTCATCGTTAAAGTATAGATGGTGACAAACCAATATTGAAGAATTATTCGCTTATCAAAAAGTCCAAATTTTATAGTCTATTTTTGAACTATTCGACCATCCAGGTTATAAAATCTAATTGCATGGTCCTCCAGCTATTACAACTTACAAAAGGTGCTGATTTAAACGGGGCTAGTGCGGGATCTGAGTATATAATGATTTGTGCTAAAACACATCAATTTTGACTTATATATTAATCATTAGCGATCCAATATTTATATGAAAATAGTGATGAAAAAATCTTATTGTATCCTTGTAAATAGCGTTCCATGTCCTCTGTCATAGAAATTTTGTTAGGTCGACTTTGTAATTGGAGAGAAAAAAGGATAAATCTAAATAGTAAAGTAAACTTTTTTTTTGTTCACATTCAAATTGGATTAGAAAAACTTCCACGTTTTAAATAGCCGCTATAGCGCGGCAAGAGCAACTCACCTAAGCTATCATGACTTTTCGCTATTCGGGCTATTTGGCCATAGCACGCCATAAGGCCGCGATACATTTGTAATTTTGGCGCCATAGCGCCTTGTATTTGTCGCTATTTCCGCATTGGGCTATTCATACGGGCGACGCAGCCCGACGCTTTTATTATTACTACTTCGCTATAGGCGCTATTTTCATAGCCCGCTATTTAAAAACATGGGAAAACTAATAGTAAATTAAACTTTTTTTCAAAGAAATTATACTAGAATCAAGATTTAATCCTGTTGACGAAGAAAGAATAAATAAAAAATAAACGTGCTAAATGTTTTTTTTTCCAACTTCGATAGACCCTAAAAACTCAGTGGTCATTTTTCGGGTGCAATTGCGCATTCTTATTTATGCCAAAGTTGTATTGTAGCCTCTATCCAGATTAAAAATAAAGAGGAATGGGTCGTCCGGTCGTACCTTGTTGATCTCTTCAAGTTTGTACTGAATCAAAAGCAAAGTCGCGACCAGCTTTTGAACAACTCGAGTCAACAGGGACGCCGATATGCCATGCACACAGCCCGTGTAGCGGCATAGGTATAGCTAGATTAACAAAGAAGAAATGACATTTCTTGATGTTAAAACCAATCAAAAAGAATATCGATGAACCAATCAAGTAACAAGTTCTTTTTGCTTCAGATCTGTACAAAGCATGAATTTTGGATATTTTCAGCTGCATGCCTCTTCGACACCTAGGCGAAAGTCATGAACAAAATGCACCAAAAAAGAACCCCAAAAAAATGCTTGCAAAACACTAGAAATCAAGTCATCGACGAGACCAGCAGAGCTGCCTGCCTGCATGGCCGGACGAGATGTCCGGATCGAAGAGGACCCACTTGGCCGCGGCGGCCCTCTCCTCGAGCGTCTTGCCGCGCGCGCCAGCGAGCACGCTTGGTCCTTCTTCCCCTCCTCCCGCGTCGCGTGAAGCAGCTTGGCCCAGAAGCTGGTGGCCGTCGTGGTCCTCTCCTCTGCTCCTCCTCGCCCGGAGGAACGCCGCCACGGCGTCGGCGTCGCCCACGACCCGCTCGTGCCGCATCAGCAGCGACACCCGCGCCGCGCGCCTCATCTCGTCGTCGTCGCCAGGGCTGGCGCGCTCCGACGACGCGGCGCTGGAGCCCTCCGAGGAGTAGGCCGTGGACGCCTCCGAGCAGCAGGAGGACACCTCCTCCTCCTCCTCGTGGTATCTGCTGTATCTGTCTGCCTCCTCGCCGCGCACGACGACGGAGGGCAGCGACGCCGAGAGGACAGGTGGGACAGGCGGTCCCGCAGGCAGGACGCGCAGACGCCCGCCCGTGCTGCCGGTGCCGCCGGCACCGCGCGCCCTCCGCCTTGCCCGACTTGGCCTTGTTGCCCATCACCATAGCCACCGAAACCGAACCGCCAACCAGCTCGCCGACAGGACCGGAAACGAACGCCTGCTACCACCGCTTCTCGTGTAAAAAACCCACAAGTCACCTGTCACCGTGTGTGGTCGCGCTCGTGTGCTGCAATTTATAGTAGTACGTGGGTCAGGTCAGGCGGGTGTGGGTGCGGACTTGCGTAGCAAGGGGGCGGAGGAGCTTCGCGGATGCTGCAGCTGCGCGACGCGAGGCTGTGGAGGAGTTGCGATGCGGTTGGACTTTTTGGGGTGGCCTGGCTGGCCGTGCGTAGGCGAGGCGAGCCTGGCTGGGTCGGGCTGGCGGCGTGTGCGCGCGGTCGGGGGCTGTTCTCTCGTGCGGTACGGACTACTAGGGACAACTACGGAGCAGAACTAGGCATGCACGGCGTTTGATCGGGGATGGGAGGTTTTTTAGTGGGTGGATCGGGGTTTTTTCTGAGCTTTTTCGCGGCCTTTTCTTTCGCTTTTCGTAAAGGGATCTTTTTGGAAGCTTCCGATCCTGGATCTGCGAGATGACATGCGTGGTGGTTCGTCAGCTCCACCTCCACGGCGGGGGAATTTCACTCCATTCTCTCTCGCGCTTGCGCTTGTGTTGGGCTTGTCTAGCTCAAGAGGTCGTTGCTTTCTTTTGACTACTGCTGGTGACGGTGATCGCCATCTCGGGTGTGTGTGTTGGTGCGCCTACCGTCAAGTTAGCCGGGAACTGTTGATAGGTGATGGAGACAGAGAGATTTGTTGATGGATGGGACACATAGGTAACGGGCTTTCCTTTCAGCGAAATGGAGAGGAAAATGAAGGTACTTAACCATGTTTTTGCTTCTCTGATATTACCCCGATACCATGTACTCAGGAGCTCGATCTCTTGAGTTTTGTTCAGAAGGAAAAATAAATAACCATTACGCTTCCTGCAATTTGTTTCTTAATGTACCATGCTAAATCCTGTCAACTACTACGTACGTTGACGTTACTGCAAACACAGGCGCACAGTGGAAGAGCTCGCGGCTCGCGCATGTTGCGAAGCAGCTGCGAAGACGGCGAGAATGCGTCCAGTCAGTCGTGCTGACGTGAAGAGGGATCTGATGTTTTCTGTAGAATCCAGCCGGGCGTCGGAGAATCAGGGTCAATGAAACCACCTGAACATGGCAACATGGGATTGACGTTTCGTTTGACGGCTTCCTGGCGGCGGAAAATGAGGCCCTTGGATCCTGTCTGCGCTAGACCGAGTCCGAAACCTCCGCAGTTGGTCTAACCTTTGCTGTCTCTGTTTTGAAGATTTTCCGGCTACCGTGCTGCTAGGGAAAGTTCATAGCCATAGCCTAGTAGTACGGCTGTGGTGCACGATGCTGGTGGCCCCTAACCCTAACTAGTCATGAAACTTCCTGGCATGGTTTCGACTGACGGCAAGCAATTAAGCACCGCGCACGATGCTGCCTTCGCTACGACTCCCATGAAACTTTGCCTCAACTTCCAAATGGGACAGGCAAAAACAAATTTTGGCACCAGACGTCGACGTGCACGCGAACTTGGCAATTCGCACGAAAGTCGGCACCAGCGGACGCGATCTCGTAACGAGGTGGCCGGGATTTGCCTCGCCGCCGTGCACGCGACGCGCGCAACCGGCCGCCGCCCGCGCTTCAGCGCTTCAGGGCGGGAGGTGGGCAGCGGGGCACGTGCCCAGTGCGGGTTCCCCGAGCTGGCCGTGGGCGGCGGCGTACGGCCAGCAATTCCGTGCTTCCGCTGTCCAGTTGTCGTTGCGCTCATCACCACATGGATGACGCTTCCTCGTCGGCCGAGACGCGGACGAGCCGAATCGTTGTGTTTTAATCTGCTTTATCTCGGGCGAGGCGACGCACCCCGTGTTCTGATTTGGCACCGGACCGGCACCGGCACCGGCTGGGATTCTCGTAAACTCACTGCCAGAACCTACTCAAGCTGTTTAGTACACATTACACGGGACCCTCAGCATAATGCGCCGGACTTGCACCGCCGCCGGGCAGTGTTCGTGTTCAGATGGCGCTTTCAACAGAACACGGAGTCACCGGCAAGCAGTGAGATTCTCCGTACTGCTGCACACCTGTACGTGCAGGTGCAACCACCTTCAAGCGAGGCAACCTCGGAGCAAAGGCAGGAGTTTGTAGGCTTTGTAGCTCTGATTCCCTGAAGGCCTGAACAGGGAACGAGATAGCTGCCAACTGCCATTTTTTAAAAAAAAAATATGGCATACACAAATCACCCTAGATTTCTGTGATTTTTTTTTAATTTTAACCCTTTTTTTAAAGAAAAACTATTTTTAACCCGGACTTAAAAGATTTTTCGAGAATAACCCATTGATCGATTTGGGCCAGACATGTTTGGTTTCCATACAAATGTTCCATGTACATTTTTCAGAAGTCTGACGGAAGTCTACCAAACCATATTAAATAGAGAAGAGTAAATTTCATCATCATCCTTGAACCTGTTCTATGTGCCTATTCAGATCCCAATACTTGCACATGAAATTGTTAACTGTACCACATATAAGGTTGAACTCACACTAAACCGATGTGTGGTAGCGGACCATGAGATGATGTGGCCTACATGTGGTCTTCAAAAGTAATTTTTGCTAGAGGTCCTTAAACATATATCCGGTGTTGTCATCTAGGTTAGATACTCTCAAATACAATTTTGGCACGCTAAACTCACTATAAAGTCCAAATCATCAGAACTCATAAATGGCATAGCCCTAACATGTGAGGTCGGCCTCTAGATCAGTCGTTGCTTTTCATACTATACCTGGTCATCTCACTAAAGGAACGGAGGTCAAAGCGCTACTACATGGATGGTTAACGCAAATGCTAAACATTTACATTTCACGTGGGCACTAAAAAAATATTTTGCGCGTAACGGGATGAGAGCGGGGTAAATTTAAGAACTGTGGACGAAATTTAGTCAATCGAGAGTGTCCCATGAACTAGCTAAGTTAACGTTTTTTTTTAAAAAACCCTAGCTGAGTCAAAATTGTTATAGCCAAATTTCGATCACCCAGCTGGGCCCCGTACTGGGCCCCCCGACGTCGAAAGGGCCCAACCCATTTATGTAAGCTGATAGGCGTGGCAGCAACAAGAGAATGGCAGGCGGCGCCCGGCCTACTTTCCGTCAGTTCGCTCAGGCCTTCCGGGTAGTCCCAGTCCCAGACATCAATTTCGTACGAAGGTACCCAATTGCTCCCCTTTGCCTTTGATTGATGATTTGATGCATGCCAAGTACATGTCTAATCAAGATTTAATTTGCCTTTGTCTCCAATCTTTTTCTTTATAGTACAGGTATTTAGGAATCCTTGCGGAATTGTGGTGGCAGTGAATAATCATTTTATTTAGTTCTCAACTTGGTAATTATTAGCACTTAATTTTTATTATAGTGTTGTTGAATCTAGTATGACATAATTTTCATACATTACTTGCTAATTTCTTAATTTTATATAGTGAACTCATGCTGCATCGAGAAGAGATTATTATATGAAATTGATATTGATGCAATCATCAATGATTTCGTATTAGTAAATGTTAGAAGAACTTGTTTCCAAACTTTACTGGTTATGACTTACATTTAATTTTCTTTAATTCTGCTTCAGTTTGAAAGATGGTAGCAAGTAAGAGAGCTGCTGCTGATCCCACGAAATCCTCAAATGAGAATAAAAGAAATTGCAGTGTGGAAGGAGGGACAACTGAGTCATTGATTTCAGGTTTGTTTGTTCTTCCTTTTTTATGCTTGTATTTTCTATGACCGTTACAGCCCCACACAGTTGTTGTACTTTTTTGACCCTAAGTTTAACCACTGTCTTATTCAAAAAAATTACATAAAAATAGTCAAATTTAAGCCACTTTTAAATATCATTTGCTAATAAAGCAAACCATAACAAAAGAAGTAATATTTTTGTATAAAATTTTGAATAAGGCAGTGGTCAAAGTAGGGGTTGAAAAAGTCAAACGAACTATAATTTGGAACAGGTTTAGTATCATGTATCTAGATGAATTATGCTGTGACTATCAAGGTATACTGAGTGAGTTGGGTGAACAAGTTTCAACATATTTGTCTAAAAGTGTTGTCGCACTTGTTAACGTAATGTGGCTGGGGAGGTGTGCCACATTCTTGAAGGCAACGAATACGAGCAAAACCAGTACGTTGATACATCTCATTACCAATTACCATCTTTGTAAATTTCTCATCATGGATGAACGTGAACGTGAAGAGGAGCGCAAAGTCCTTGCCGGGGCCGCCGCATCCAATATGCATACACGGATGGTGATGTAACCGTGTTGAAGTAGGCAGGAATTGCTCTGTTTTAGTTATAGTATCCTTGTTATGTAAGTTAGATGGGATGACACGGTTAGTGAGAAAACATGACATTAACTGTTGAATCATGTAAGTATAAAGTTTAGGGGTTGTTTGGTCTCCATAATTCAGGTGACTTATTAAGTTAAAAAGTGAAATACGTGACTTATTTTTGCCAAACAGCCATAACTTATTAAGTCATGGGACTTATAAATTAAATTGGTACACCCCTACTTAAAACTTATTAAGTCATATGACTTATAAGTTATAAGTGACTTATTTTTAGTCACCGACTTATTAAGTCACATGACTTATGGAAACCAAACAATCCCTTTAAACTAAAGCATTAGCCAGGAAGGACCTGAGGCTCATTTAATTTGGACGAACGAAATGGGGAGTGCCTTACAACGTCCTAAGTCCAAACATATCCTACCATAGAAAATAACAATATGTCATCTTGAATCAGAGGCATTGAAAAAGGTTGTGAATGACAAGGATTGGCAATGGTAACTATAATTTTTTTCAAAGTGGTAATAATATTATCTAAACATTTATATTTGAAAAAAAATCACATCTTTTAAATTTTAACTATTTATAGTGGTGGTTTCATTGCCATGCTAGAAGAACAGGAAAATCAAGTTCTATACAGGGTAACGACATCACTTTAGAGACGCAGCATGACCCGTTCCTGACCGTGACCGTGGTAACGTTTGGGTCTTTGGGATGACAATCCGAGTGGTTCCGAGTCTGCAACAGCGGTCAGCCCTCCGAGAGCTGCCTAACGGAAGCCGCTGGCCCAGACGGTATGGCGAGCTCGCAGTGGCTCGGCTCCGCGGCTCAGCTGTAAACCTGGTAAACGCGACGTGGGCCTTCATGGGCCTAATCCATGCGCAGGTGGCTAAATTAATCTCGCACGTGGACCTACCGCTGGCTAATTCATTTGCGGGCCTGATTTATATATAGCCACGTACCCGAGTCCTGCCGGTCCGAAGACTGAAAAGTGTGCTTTGCTGTCTCTTGTGTTTTCGAGACGTCCGTAGATAGTAGGCACACTGTTTGGTCGCACATGCTAGAACAATTCGACGGGTTCAAGGAAAGTGACTTGCACCGCGATTCACAGCGGCCGAGGCACCAGTTTCCTTCATCCAAGTACTCCAGCTAGCAACTGGATCCGAAACAAAGAACAAACACATCAGCAAAGTAACTACGTTACAGCTTACAGGCGACGAACATGCCTCCGTCCTGATCCTGGTCGACATGGTCCTTGTGCCTAGAGCAGCGCTATCTGGACGATCACACACCAAACGAGCCCAAAGCCAGCCAACGCCGCCGACCCGAGGCCGGCCGCGCTGGGGTATGACATGAACGGAGTCATGCCCGGGGTCGCCGTGGTGCCACCACCACCTCCAGAGCACGTCGGCGTCGTAGGCGTCGTGTACGGCGTGTACGGCGTGGCAGTGGTCGGGGTCGTCGGCGTCGTGTAGGGCGTGGTCGGGGTCGTCGGGGACGTCCGCGGTGTCGTCGGGGTCGGCGTGGTAGCTGGCGAGTTGGAGCCGCCGACGGTCACGGCGAGCTTCATCCCTGCGCCGCAGTGCCCGGTGATGCTGCACACGAAGTAGTGGGTGCCGGGCGTCTTGAGGGCCACGGTGGTGGCGCCGCTGCTGTCGGAGCCCATCGCGTTGGCCGCCGTGCACGCCATGTAGTCTGCCGCGCTCACCTCCACCACCGTGTGCAGCCCTTTGGCGTAGTTGAACACTGCAAAAACCCATCAAACAAACCCGTGAGCCAACCTATATCGATCCGTTGCGATCAGAACGCGTGACAACATGCGCATATGCATATGTACATGCATGATGTAACGCATTCATACCGAGATTGTCCCCGACTTTGAAGTTTTTGGAGGCGGCCCAAGATGTGTAGTCGACGCCGGTCGTCCAGCCGGACCCGTCGCCGACGGTGTAGCTGGTGGCGGATGCAGTGGAGGAGCAGGCCACGAGCAGCAGCACTGCCAGAGGCAACCGAGAAGCCCAGGAAGAAGCCATTGATCGATCGAGCAGTAGTGCTGATCAAGTGTTTCCGAATAAAAGCAGCTTTGAGAAAGTATGGATGGTGTCGATCGCTCGCTTCCACTACGAGAACTGACGCAGAGACGCGGGGAACCTATATAACCGCAACGCGGAGTTGGTGGCCAATTGGCTTTCACCGGCTCTGTGGGAAAGAATATTTGGAGCTGGCGTCTTTACCTATGAGGAAATGAAAACGAAAGGCTTTCGAGATGAACAGAGCGGCGATTGTTCAGGCTCGGAGGTTCGTTCATGCCACCAACCAATGATAAGGTTTTCGATCATAATGATGTTTTGACAATAAGTTTTCCATCATAACAACAGGACTTTTTGTATAGCATGGATGGATCTTGTCGCCTGTTCATCAGCGTTCAGGGAGACCATAGATTTTGTTGTTACATTGACCTCATTTCCCTATCTTAATCCTTTGAGTAAATCTTACTCCACTAAGCAATGTAGTATCTTTTCGTCTACACAGATTCTCTCCCTAAACAAGTCCCGAACATTCGATCTTAAACGGGTGGCTCAGATGAAACTCCACCTATTTTATTTACAGATTCGCGGACTAAGGGGAGATATGCATCAAAAACACCTTTATCGCTTTGCGCCTATTTAGTAATTTATAGGTGCGATATCTTTTCATATGATAGTATACGCCAAAGCGAAGTGAATCTGATTGTGTCCGGTGCCGTCGGCGTGGCATCTGATTTTCTTCTTCACATGGAGATCAGTTGGGTTAAGCTACCTAATCTTTTGACAATGACTTCACACTTGCATGTCGATCGCTCAAACTGCATATATATTTTCCATGTTCATGCCGAGGACATGCTATGAGCGAAAACGCTTCAATTCAAACTTACACACACCAATGAGCGGATAAACACAGATACACACTAAGAAACAGTTTCTATGTTTTCCATCATTGATGGCAAGACCCCGACCTAAACATTGCTTGATTAATTGTTAGGTGAGGTACGGTACAGTGTGCGAATTAGACCCTGATTAGAAGACAAAATGGCAGTATTTGCTGCAGTCGCACTGATGGGTTGATCATCCAGATTTTTTAACGTTGATCAAACAGAGAAGTGATGTAATCTCGAACATTGGTCGTCTGGTTGAAGGACATGGACAGGTTAGGCTAGACTCAAGCTCACCAAAGAAGACAAACCGAAACCATGAACTGTACATCGTACTTTGAATGCACTCGAATGTACAAAGAGCTTAAAAGCACTCGATTGTTCAGGGTTAAAGTTCCAGCAGTTCATCACACAGCTCCTCCTAGATTTCTTTTTCAGTCTACTTTCCATTCATCTCCCTTTGTTTTCTTTTTGGTCGGTTTCTTCCTTTCAGACTGGAGACAGAACGGCGAGCACCTGAATTTAAGGCCTATACGCAGGGCTCTGCATCCTTTGTTGGATCGGTCAAATCGACAAAGATGCTCTGAACACCTTCTTGATTTCCGGCCGGTTGCTTTTGGGTGGCATGTCAAAGTATTCGAACGAATGGCTCGATTCCAGTTTATAGCCCGCAGTCCTAGTACTACTGCATGTTCGAAGGCTGCGAAGCTGTAAGCTATGATCAGTGCATGCATACCCTTGTTTTGTGGCTTCCCTGGTTTCAAGAGAAAAGCATACCTCGCGAGTACTCCACTTTGCTCCATGAAGAGCGGCGCTCGATTTTCTAGTCACTATGATGATCCCTTTCTGGTTTTATGGTTAAAGGAAGGCACCCAAGTCCAACTTTGGGGCCTCTCTGCCAAGCAACTGAAATACCTAGTCCAGTGAACTCGCAAGCCTGTTGGCCTAGTGGTGTCTGGTGTGGTCAGACTAACCCAAACAACTCTGCTACTGCCGTAGCTCAAGGGCTCGTTTGGATACGGCGAATACCGCCGGTATCCCCGCGCGGCCGCGGAACGAGAAACACCGGGCAAATTTGTTTCCCCGTCCATCCCGCGTACCTGTTTGGGAGTGAGGCCGGTCAGAAAATACGCGAGCTTGGAAAACCCCGGTACCTTCTATCAGTTCAGTAGGACGGGGAAAGAAAGAAACGAGCCCGGACTAGATTATCTCCTTCCCTCGCGTTTGCTCGTGCACAGGAAGCATGGCGGCGGCTAGGGTTTGAGCGCCGCCGTCGCCTCCGCGCCACCTACCATCGTCCTTCGATCCGCGCACAGCCGACTTCGTCCCTGCCCTCGAGGATCCGTGCGTAGCCGCCGCCTCCATCGCCTGCGCCAGCCGACGTCGTCCCTGCCCTCGAGGATCCGTGCGCACTTCCTGGATTGCTCCTCGCGCCGCCGCCTCCGGCTGTACCTGCTCCGTCCTCGGCCAGTCGCGTCGTGTGTTCTCCTAGCCACAGGTCAGGCACCTCATCCTCCATCCTCTTGTACGTTTCTTCTTAGATCTTGGGCATGGATGTGGATGGATGGATGGATGCGGTTCATGGGCAGGGTTGTTTCCTTCGATTGAATCGTGATCTAGGGATTCACCGTGAGTGCACTTGTGATAGGCAGATATGGACATGCATCTGTTATTAGTTCGCCCATGCCTCTGTTATTAGTTCACTTGTGATAGGCACTCGTCACCCACAGCTCGAAGATACCGGTATATGCTATTGAGTCTATGTTGATAAATTTGAACCTGTGAAAATATGGCTGCCTTGACGCCTTGCTGGCCAGGGAGATGCGATAATTGTCATCTGATATTCTAATGGGGAAACCTCATCGCCAAGCATCAAAAAGTCAGTTGCCGAGGACAGGCATCTACTAGCTTCCTACCAACTTCCATAGCTGAAAAAAATCTTCTCTTATTGCAAATCATAGATAATGATGGTGAAATTACTCCAGAGAATTGATTACTCAAACAGAATACCAAATTGATATTAGAGTTCTTTTTTTTCTAGTTTCTGATTTTTCCTTGTAGCTATGGTAATCATTCAGCAGCAATGGCTTTCATTTTCTCTTCGTAGGTTTATAGCAGCAGCATGGTTTTAATTTTGTGAGTTCAGCAGCAATGCAACATCTCAATTTCAGAGATTGAAACTGCAGTTCAGTGTGTTTTGTTTTCAAATTAGCAAATAGTAAGTTTTTGTCAGTGATAGAAGCAGCCACTGCTATCTGTTTTTCTTACTTAGCAACTTGAACTAGTATTCAGGTGAGGAGGTTTGAAAGTGGAAGGGGCTGTTTCTGCATGTTGCTTGTTCAGCCTTTGGTCTAGCTACAGCAGTTAATAGTTTCAGTAATCGATGAATTGTACTATTAATTTTCTTGTAGCTAGTATAAGTTCAGTATAGTTAATTATCTATTCATTATATAGCTTGTTTTATTTTTTCTTTTGAATCTGTGTGTGTGACTTACTGGTGATTGGGTGAACCATGAAGCTTTCTTTTCCACAAAGATTTTGAAAGTGTTTGTGTGTGGTTTTCAGTTCAACTTGCATTGGCTACCGTACCCCTGTTGGGACGGAGTAGCAAATAAGCAGCGGCCGGCTTATATTCACCTAGTAAGCCGGTGAGAGCCCGATTCATCCCACTCCCTTTAATTAATTTTCTTTTAGGTCACTTGACTGATGCACTAATCAGTAATGGTTATCTAGAATACTTTCTGTCTGTTGTATGTTAATCTGTCAGATAAGATTTGCTTGAGCTGTTGGTATTTTTTTATTTTATTGGAATAATGGAGTGCTATTATTACTTCCAGCTTTATAAAATGTGTTAATTAATTGCATTATATTATTCTTCAATCTTTATAGTTAGTTGTACTCTGACTTTTGTTCCTTAAACTAAGGAATGAAAACAAAGCCTTTGCTGCATATGCAAAGCAACATTGTTCTTGCTGGGAAGAGATGTTTGGTAGTAACATGCTTAGGCTCGTTTATCTATAGGTTTGCAGATGGTTTGATATCCTATTTATAGTAGACATCTCTGGATAAGAAATATTTTGATTTATTGATGATGAGTCTAGCATTTGAATGGATCGGAGTATCAGTTTATCTTCCTGTGTGAATGTAGACATCTCTGCTATTGTTGTACTAGGAATATATATCTGTCCCAATCAATCGTAGTTCAGGCTATCAGTTTCTTTTTGTTTGATTCCTTTGTCTGTTGGAGGGAAAGGTTCAGTTGCTATTGCTATAATAGGAATACATAACTGGCATCAAGCCATTCTCATGAATGGGTAGCCTTGAGTGCTAGGCCAATGTTCAGTCTCAGGTTCTGATAATAGATAGGTTTGTACTATGCAATTCTGCAAAGATGATTTTTAATTCATCTTTGATGATTTTTCTTTTCTCATATTTGAATTAATAGATAGTTTTGACTACTCGTTGTCTTTTCTCAGGTCATGAATTAATAGATAGTTTTGACTATTCATTGTTTGTTGTTGCAGGTTTGAGCGTCCAGGAGGTTTGATTGGATACATGACAACGTCGAGATGTGCTACAAGGATCATCAAATGTGCTAAGAGATCATATTATCATGATGCTGTTCTTATGTTTGTTTTCATGCTTGATTGAACTGGATGTAGCTACATGTCTTGCCTTGCTTCCAAAAATATGAAAGGCTATGCAAATTTTACTGTAATTATGTATTCAGTACCAAATTTATCTGTGGCACTAAGTTTCGGCCTGTATTCGGTACTAAATTTATCTGTGATGCTAAGTTTCAGCCTGAGAAAACATCATTTCTGAATTCTCTATTTTTTTTTTCTGATTTTTCTGTATATTTTTTTTGTTCCACGGGATTTGTATCCCTGTGCTTCCCAAATGGCCCCCCCGAGGATTTTACCCCGATAGGTATTCATTCTCCTGAGGGGACAGGAGTTGTCAAGTCAAGGGAGAATACCCCTAGGGGATTAAACCCACGTGGGTTAATTAACCAGCACCCAAACGAGCCCCAAGGGATCGAGGTCTGAGAACTGAGCGCCGTCTGTTTTGCTTTTGTCACCGCCGGGACTCCCGGGAGGACGAAACGGCGACGGAGACCTGCGCGGCCACCGTGATACAGATACGGATTTTTTTTTTTTTTTTTTTTTTTTTTTGAGGGAGACATGATTCTCGTGCAAAGAACTCC
>JADLZK010006730.1:0-52462 GCA_015847255.1 Hyparrhenia diplandra
ATTTTTCCCA
The DNA here is from genome assembly GCA_015847255.1 of Hyparrhenia diplandra. Classification (NCBI taxonomy): domain Eukaryota; kingdom Viridiplantae; phylum Streptophyta; class Magnoliopsida; order Poales; family Poaceae; genus Hyparrhenia; species Hyparrhenia diplandra. The sequence continues at coordinate 11 of JADLZK010006730.1, forward strand.
AGCCGAGATTCCCACATCCCCCGCGTCGCTCCTCCTGAGATCTGTGCTCGCGTTCTGGCAATTGGACTTGGCAGGGATGTCATTCTTGGCTAAGAAATTTTGATTTGCTATGCCAGCGGAATTCAGTCATGGAAGTTCTCAGTTGCTATGCCAAAGCGATGTACTTTAGTTGTTTGTTTAATTTGCTTAACGTGCAGAGGTTCTGTTCGCTTGGGCTTTATCGGTAGTGGGTCAGCGATTTACTCTCACAACAAAGACGAGCAGTTTTTCTCTCACAGCCAACCATACAGAACAGGCTCACACAGCTCTGTATCTTTACCTTTGTTGTATTCATATTCGTACTTTTTCTTTTATTACAATACAAAAAGAGAAAGGCTTAGATTCGTTTCTTCACGACTGTTTGGCAAACACATGATTATGGTCCTCCCAAGCAAGGTAGATAATTCCTTCCCTCCCGAAATACTAGTACTAGTTATGTGATTATGTCGTTGGCCCTCCTGTCCTGACTGAGTTCTTCCTCTTCGTCTTCGTCCTCAGACCAATCCTACCTAACTAGAGCGAGAGCTGCGAGGGATAGGAGGAGCTACCATGGCGGAGGTCGCGGGGTTGCTCGCCTCGGCCATCGTCACCCAGGTGGGTGCGAAGCTAGGCTCGGTCATAGGAGATCAGGTTTCCATGCTGTGCTGCTTCAAAGGATGACATGGAGGACATGAAGGCAACGCTGGAGTCCATGGAGGCCGCACTGGAGGATGCAGAGAAGAGGTCAATCAAGGAGAAGGAGGTGCGGCTGTGGCTGAAGCGCCTCAAGAATGCCGCCCTCAACATCTCCGATATGATTGACCAGTCCCACGCTGACGACCCCAAGAAAACCGATGGAAAGGTACGTTCGTTTCTAAGCACAATAATGCTGCGAATTACTAGCTCCGTCAAACCATTTAAATTTCGACCAAGGCTTTTCTTAAAGAGTTTATTAGCATATTTCTTTTTCTGTTGTATTGAAAAGGAGGAGGAGAGGCCAGAGGGGCCTTTACAAAGTTAGTTTTACCTGTGATTGAAAAAAAAAAAAACGGGTTCGTTCTACCTATCGAGCAAGAGTTTAATTAGAAGCAGGAAAACAAAACCTACAACAGGAAAAAAGGCACATAAAAGTAATAATCATATCCTCATTTACAAGTTTACCCAGATCCTCGGCGACCGCAGCAATCCATAGTGATGCTTCTTTAATTTCTTTTCTCGAAATACGTAGGAGAGCTGCGAGTCATTTCATTAAGTAGAAAAAGGCCAGCAAAGGTCAATGCAAAAAAAAAAAAAAAAAAAAAAAAAAAAAAAAACATAGAAGGAAACTAGACTAAAAGACCACCAGCGCCTAAGCTGCTGGGATCAACGACCTCAGAAGTAACTTGTTGAGGCCTGACTCGTCCCTAATTGTTTGAAGTAAGACAGGAATGTAGGTTAAGTCCCTCAAAAACACAAGAGTTCCTGTGCTTTCAAACCTCCCAGGACACAAGAATAATTAGGCAGTTCAGACCCTTGCGTGACTCCTTGGCAGTACTCCTAAGTGCGCCCCCACTAGGAAGAGAAGTGTCATTCCGCTGCCCTAGCTCGCCGGGGCTCTGGTGAGCCCTAGGGGCGCCGGCGGGGGCGGGGCGGCGGTGGGGCGGGGGCGGGCCGCTGGAGGAGGAAGACAGTAGGCGGGCCAGGCAGGCCGCTGCTGGGCCGCCCACCTCAAGGTGGGCGGCAGGTAACACGCCCCGTCTAATCTAGCCACTAATGGGCCTCCTCCTCACATATATGTAACCGGTCATAACAGTCACTCTCTTGAATGGAGGCCACACAGCTACATATTTTTTTAGCTTAAATATGATTTGGTGGTTTAGTGTTTGTCTTAGCCCTGCTTTAAGTAATCATTTGTTTCTGAACTAATTTCTTGTAGATGGCGGGGATTCTCTCATGTCTTGACATTGCATCCAAGATTACCATGGCTAATAAAATGAAGAAGATCCGTGACCAACTGAGAAAGATTAAAGAGGATCACCTGAACTTCAAATTCGAGTCTTACCAAAGAATTGACAATGATCATGTGTTTACTGATAGAGAAACAACATCCATGATAAAAAAAAGCAGATATTGTGGGCAGAGACAAAGAAACAAAGAGAGTCATAGCATTGTTATCTGCAAGCAACAACAAAGAAGGCGCAGCAATTCTCCCAATCTTTGGCCTTGGTGGCATTGGCAAGACAACATTGGCTCAACTAGTTTTCAGTGATATTCATTTCAAGGACTACGACCATCGGGTATGGGTTTATGTGTCCCAGGTGTTGGATATGAAAAGGGTAGGGAACACCATAATTTCTCAAGTATTGAAACAAGAGAGACATGATGCAGATAACATGGAGTTCATATACCGGCGCATTCAAGAAGTACTTGATGATAAGAAGACACTTATTATACTAGACGACCTGTGGGAGACAGACCACTCTGAGTTGAATAAGTTGAAACTTATGCTTAATGTCAGTAATAAGATGAAAGTTTTAGTAACAACACGCAACAAAGACGTAGCAGATAGAATTTTCACCATTACACCATTCAGGCTTAATCCGCTGAATAATGTCATGTGCTGGGATATTATTAAGAAAAAATACACAGTTTGAATCTAGAGGGGACAAACAGCAGCTAGAGCAAATTGGTCAGGCTATTGCAAGTAAGTGTGGAGGTGTGCCATTAGCAGCTCAAGCACTAGGGTTCATGTTGTCTGGAATGGATCTGAAGCAATGGAATGAAGTGAGCAATAGTGACATTTGGAATGAACCTTTCACAGAAAATTCAGTGCTGCCATCCCTGAAGTTATCTTACATTGCTATGCCGCCAAATCTTAGGTTATGCTTTTGCCTACTGCGCCATCTTTCCAAGAGGCCACAATATTTCTAAACATTATCTGATTCACCAATGGATTGCTCTGGATTTCATCGAGCCATCAAATAGGTTTTCAAACTTACTGAATGCTGACAAGTATTTCGGCCAGCTCTTAGGCATGTCTTTTCTTCAGCATTCAAAGTTGCAAATGGTACGCTACACAAAACCAGAATTTCTCTGTCCCTGAATCACGATTCGAGTATATAGATATTTGTTTTCTGAATGCTGTGATGTTTCTTCTGAACTTAATATTAGAATCATATGTGAACTAGTATTTATTCTTACTTCTAATTTAACATAGGTAAAAGTATGTACATAATTTAGAAGGCTGCCAATTTAGAAACATATAGAGCATACTTTATGATTACTAGATCACTTTTTATAGTACCTTGTACTGTTATTTATATATAGGTTTGGGGGTATTTTTTGTTGGTGTGTAATTTAGATACAAAAAACTGATGTGATCTTTAATAATAGTATATGTGGGTCATTTGGAAACATATCTATGAGTTACTTTGCATTACCTTCAATAATGAGAAAATGTTAGTGTATATGAGTTAAGGCCCATGAGGCTAGGCCCATGTGGCCACAGACAAAGAAACTATATTGCCCACCCTTCTAGGGTTTGGAGGAATAGACAATCATTCACTCTCTAACATGGTATCAAGCTAGAAATTTTCTTCACCTGTCTCCGGCCGCCGCCCGACACCATGGCGGCCCGGCCACCGGCGCCGCGCCCTCCGCCCTCCCGCCGCCTCCTCCCTTCCTCTCCCCTCTCCCTCCTTCCCCTTCCTCTCCCTACTCCGACGCCCAAGGGCGTGTCTTGGCGCTGGCTCTCTTCCCGACTTGAGCACCGGCCCCGGACTTATGTGGGCTGCCTTCTACGGCGCGGGCTGGCCAGCTTGGACTCAGCGCGATGGCGCGCGTAGCACCTCCGGCATGGACAAGCGTAGCGTGCTTCGGCGCCGGTGCGGGCGCCCCCGCGAAGGGCGCAATCTTGGCCAGCCGGGCCGAGGCGCGTGAGCGCCAGAGTCGCGAGCCTTGGGGCCGCCGCGGGCCCTCGTCCGCAGCGGGCGCGCGGGGGCGGTGGAGGCGACCGCCCGGCCTTCCTCCTCCTCCTCCGCCGCGGGCCCTCTCTCCTCCCCCGGCGCGCCGACGGCCCTGAGCCGGTCTTCGGAGATCACCACCGCGGTCTTCTTGCTGGCCGCCGCCGTTGCGTTCTTGCCGCCGCCGGCCGCGTGGCGCGGGCGCCCACCCCGTCTGCCGACGGCCTTCCTCACGTGGATGACGAGGCCGCGAGGACCCTGCCCCCCTCTCGGTCTTCTTTGAGCCGGCCGGCACCGCCGGGCGCCCATCTCGGTGCCGCTTGCCGCTCTTGCCCACCTCTACAACCCCGGGGGTGGAGGTTTTGGCATGCCCGCACGATGCGCCGCTCTCCGTGGGCTGCTCTTCGAGGGCAAGGGTGTCGCCAATGGCGCCCCCACGGACTGCGGGGCTGCCCGTGCCTTCGGGCGGCAAAGGTCCGAGCTTCCGAGGCGCGGGGGCGTGTTCGTCTTCACTGCCCTCGCTGAGCGAGAGCGTGCCGCCGTCTCTCACTCGTCTGGGGTGTGGGCGAGCGGGAGGGCGGTTCTGCCCTCGGTCCGTCGTCCCGCCCCCGTCTTCCGGCGAGCACGGCGCCACCTCTTCCTCGGCCGGCACACCCCCTCCGCTGCCCTCTCCACCGTGGCGTCGACGAGGCATGATCCGTGGTCGCCTACCGCACCTCGACGCCGCCGTCACGAACGCCAAGAACCCGGTCACCGCCGTTTCGACTCCACGCACGCACCTCCTCGCTCGTTGGCGTGATCAAAGATGCTCCTCGCCCCCGTCGGCTCGCCATCGGCGACCACGCGTCTTCTCGACACACCCTTCGCGGCGCGGGATGCGGCGTGCGGCGGCGCCTCGCCGCGGCATCGCTTCCAATCTTTGGATCGTTGGGACCATCTCCTCGATATCCGGGACACCGCCCGAGGTCGCGGTGCCAGCGCTGCGGCGCCACTACCGGCTCGCCATCGAGGGTCACTTCCACGCCAACGCCGAGCCCGTGCCCTCACACTCCAGGTGACTTCGCACGCCGCCCGGGGACCTCTCTCGCTAGCGACTCACCGCCGGCGAGATGAAGGTCAAGGCCGGCTCTTCGTGACATTTGGGTACCCGATGGAGGATCGCCACTGGTGCTCAACCTCTGCGAGGGCCTCAATGGTCGGTTCACAAGACCCGAGGAGCTGGATCACCCGTCGGACGCCGTTCCCCACCTTCCCGCAGTTGGGGATGACCTCGTGCTTGAGGAGCTCGGATGGGGGCCGTGCCACATGCCCCGCACCGCCCGCTCCTGCCCGGCCGCTGCGTCCTCTGCCGGGTGCTCGTCCGCCCCCGCCTCCCGGGACGGCGGGGTGGAGGTGGCGCGGTGGTCGCCGTCCCGCGGCGGTGGTGGGGCGTGGTGGTGGTGGCGCCGGACGTGGTACCGGCGGAGGCGGAGTTTGGACGGTCGTGGCGGACCCACTCCACCGCTTGCTCCACTTCCGAGTTCCGCGGTGCGCCACGTCCCTCGTTCACCAACCCATGGGACGGGCGCATCTCCATGTGGTCGTTCGCCGCAGCCGGGCGGCGGGAACACTCGACCTCCACTCCAGGGCGGCCGCCATGTACTCCACCATGGCTCTACCGCCGACCTGGGCTCCTCCTCCGCCCTAGCCCGTCTGGCGGGGGTGGAATCGGCGAGCTTCGCTCGATCCTTCAAGACCATGGGTGACACCGCCCACCCAGTGGATTGCCGACTCACAGGGCTTCCTACCACACCACTCCGGGACGCTGGTATACTTTCGACTCTTCGACTTCCCACCCCTCTTGCCCTTCTTCTATCATGGTGGGAATGGTTCTATCTTCCCGGTCACCTCTAATGGAGTTACGCTCCGGGTCCTTTTCGCCTTTCGAATGTTCTTGTTGCCCCTCGGATGGTCCACAATCTTCTCTTTATTCGTCGAGTTCACTTCTCGATAACTCTTGTTACGTCGAATTTGACACTTACGGTCTTCTTGTGAAGGATTTGGCTTCGGCGACCACTCCCTCGATGTGAGAGCACGGGACCCCTTTACACTTTTCGCCTTCCGTCTTCCGCTCTTTGCTCTTTTCCGTGGCCGTCTTCTTCTACCACGGCACCGCCGCTTGGTCATCTGGCGCGACGTTTTGGCTCATTTCGAGTCGTAGTGCGAGACATCTCTTGTACTCGTACTCATGCGAGCATCTTTGTCATGCGTGTCATTTCGGTCGTCATGTTAGACTACCTTTTCTTCTTCTTCTTCTTGTGCTACGCATGCCTTTGATCTTGTACACTGCGTGTGATTTGTGGACCTCTCCTATACAGAGCATTTACGGGCTCAAATATTATCTAGTGTTGGTTGATGATTTCTCACATTACTCTTGGACTTTCCCCACTGCGTGCTAAGTTCGAGGCGTTTCCCACCCCTCCTCCACTTCTTTGCCTAGGTGTCCACTCGGTTCGGTCTCACCATCAAGGCCGTCCGGTCGCGACAACGGGTGTGAGTTCGATAACAACGCCTCTCGTTCGTTCTTCCTCTCTCGGGGTGTTCATTTGCGCATGTCTTGTCCGTATACTTCTTCCCCGGCGGCAAGGTCGAGCGGATGATCCGCACCACGAGCGATATCATGCGCACTCTTCTTATTCGGGGCCTCTACGCCCCAGCCGGGCCGAGAGCCTCCTCCACCGCCACCCACCGCTCAACCGCCTTCCTTCCACCGCTTGCTTTGCGCCCACTCCACCACGCTCTCTTGGTTCCCCTCCCTCCTACGATCACCTCCCGTGTCTTTGGGTGTGCTCGTTACCCCCAACACCGCCGCCGCCGCACCTCACAAGTTAGCCCGCTCGACGTGTGTGTGTTCCTTGGCTACTCCCTTGACCATAAGGGGGTACCGCTGCTACGACCTTTCCTCCCACCGAGTCCTCCTCTCCCAAGACGTTGTCTTCGACAGGTCGGACTTCCCCCTACTCCTCTTCTTCCACACCTTCCACCTCTCGGCCGGAGGCTTTCGACCGTGGTCCCCGTTTTCTTGATCGGTGGTTCGACCACCGATTACCTTCACGGCCTCTTTCTGCGGCCCGCTCTCGACTCACCTTTTCGCCACGCCACTGCGCCATTGCGGCAGTGCCGGGAGCGCCATCGCTGCCGCCGCGGCGCCCCGGGGGTCGGCCCCGGGGGCGTCCCCGCGCTGGCGCCCGCGGGCGGCCCGGTGTCCCCCGCCACGCGCCCGCGGCAGCGTCGGCCGCGCGCGCGCCCCCGTCTACACCCCCCGCCACGCCCGCCGTGGCGGCCCGGCGGTGTCCCCCTGCGGCCCCGCGGCCGCGGCCCCGCGCCCCCCGTGTCCGCTGCCAGCGGCCCCGCGGCCTCGCGCGGCCGGACCCGCGCCCCGGGACGCCATCTGGCGGCCGGCGCCCAGGTGTGCGCCCACGTTCGTCCGCGCGCCCGCGTCCCGAGCCCCCCTGAAGCGGCTGCCGCCCGGCGTGCCCCCTCCACCGCCGCCTCCACCACTCCGGCCCGGCTCCGGCCTCCTCCACCGCGCCTCCACCACCAGCGGCTGGGCCATCCGGTGGTCTACCACCCTTGATCGTCAACGCGACCCCGTCACACTCACCGATGGTGACTTCGCCATGCGGCGGGGTTCTTTGTCCTGCGGCCCTCTCCGCCACCGAGCGATCCGCCGGTCTCTCCGCTTCCTTCCCTCCGTCCGCGCTGCCTTGGCGGATCCTAGCGGCGGCGCGGCGATGGAAGTGAGGAGCATGAGGCTCTTCTTGCCAACGGGCGTGGGACCTTATGCGCGTCCGTCCCGGTGGCAATGTGGTCACCGCAAGTGGATATGGACACACAAGCGTCGGGTGATGGCGGTCCGGAGCGGTACAAGGCTGCCGGGTCCTGGAGAGGCTTCACCCGGCCGCCCGGGGTTGATTATGATGAGACTTTTCGATCCGTGGTCAAACTCGCTACGAAGGCGCCACGATCCTCTCACTTGCTCTCTCGCTCTTGGCGATTGCATCGGTTGGATGTCAAGAATGCATTTCTACATGGCACCTTGTGCGAGACCGTTTCTGCGGTCGGCCGGCCGGGGTTTGTCGACCCGATCGGCCGATCACGGTTTTGCCGGCTCAACAAGTCACTATATGGTCGCAGGCGGGCTCCCGGTGCTTGGTACTCGGTTTGCCACCTTCCTTCTCACTTTGGGGTTCCAGAGGCCAAGTCCGACACTTCTCTATTCGTCTATCGTCATGGAGTGAGGCGCTTACACTGCTACTATATGTTGATGACATTGTCCTCCACGACCTCCGATCCGCGGCTTCTTCGGCCGTGTCATATCGGCCTGCGGCGGGAGTTTGCCATGAAGGATCTCGGTCCCCTTCACCACTTCCGGGGTTCTTGTGGAGACTCGCCCTTCAGGGTTGTTCCGCACCAGCGACGGTATGCTCACGGACATTCTCGAGCGGGCCGAGATGACGGCGTGTCACCCCGTGCTACTCCGGTTGATACCCGGGCGAAGCTTTTACGCTGATGTAGGCGACCTGTGGCGGATCCTCGCGCCTCCGGAGTTTGGTCGGTGCCTTGCAATTACCTCACCTTCACACCGGGCGACATCGCGTGCGCCGTTCAACGAATCTGTCTTCACATGCATGATCCACGGGCACCCCATCTTTTTGCGATGAAGCGCCTTCTCCGCTATATTCGGTAGCCTTTGTTGACTCGGCCGATGATCCACCGGTCACCCTCCATCGAGCTCGTCGTCTACAGCCTTGTTGGGCGGGTGTCCAGACACTCGCCGCTCCACCTCGGGGGCCGGGTTTTTTTCCTTGGCAACAACCTCGTCTCCTGGTCGTCAGCGGCGGCAGCCGGTTTCTCTCCGCTCCGGTCACGGGCGAGATCTGCGGACTGTTGCCAACGGTGTGGCGGAGGCCTCACGGCCGTCGGCTCTTGCCGAGCTTCACGGCCCCACGACCAAGACCACACTTGTCTCTTGTGACAATGTCGGCGCCGTCTACCTCTCCACCAACCCCGTCCGGCATCGATCACGGACGAAGCATGGAGATCGACTTGCACTTTGTCCGAGACTTGGTTGCCATCGGCGCTGCTCGGTGCTCCATGTACCGACCACCTCCCGATTCGCTGATATCTTCACCAAGGGTCGCCCTCATCGACTTTCTCCGAGTTCGATCCAGCCTCAACGTCGCGGTGGCTAGTTGTGACCCGGTTGGGGGGGGGCCCCGTGTGTGTTGATTTTTTCATGTCCATCTTGATCTCCGCTGCGCGGTAGTTCAGGCTAGGGGGTGTTAGTGTATATGAGTTAAGGCCCATGAGGCTAGGCCCATGTGGCCCATGTACAAAGAACTATATTGCCCACCCTTCTAGGGTTTGGAGGAATAGACAATCATTCACTCTCTAACAGAAAACAATGCAAATTTAGGGGTATCTTCAATTATATTTAATAATGGTAGACATAGGTAATTTAGATGTAGATTTAGAGAATTACTTAACACATTTTCATAATAGGAGTTGTGTGTTTCTCAAAAAAATAGAGTAAATCTAATAAAATTTATTGAAAATGGATTTTTTCTCATTAAGAAGAAAAAAGGGTAAAGCACCCAGGTAGTGCACTGGTTTTGTGGAAGGAGAAAAAAACCAGACGAAAAAACTCCTACAGATAAAGACATGCTAGGTCACCTATTACATCCAGGAACTACCCATGATGGACAAAAACAAAAGATCAACTAGGAGGCTGCAGGGGAGGAGATGAGAAATTCCTCGAACCCCAGCCAAATCCCACATAAACAGATCATCCCTGATAGAAAGAAGCAACCCATTCAGCTCAGGTTGCCACCCATCAAACACACGTTGGTTCCTGTGGTTCCAGATAGCCCAAGACACCAAAGATAACCAAGGAGTTGAGGCCCTGCTTTGCATGATCAGCCACCCTAGTGTTCACCTACTCTCACCACTCTTGAAATACTTATCGAAAGTGGATTAGATCTACCAAACTAAAAGTCATATGTGAAAAATTATAGGATTTTAGCCTTTTTTTTTTTGTCTATCACATATCATGGGATTTAACGTGAAGAGTGCATTGAAGATATTGAATTATAGTGTAGTCTCTATGATGTGGCGTGGGTGACAAGGAGTAGGTACGTAGGGGAGAGTTGAGTAAGAGCTGGGACTGAGGGTTTGAGCGCATGCGTAACGAGGCAAAGGGGGGCAAGTGTGGCCACAGCTGAATCGTTGGTGGTCACCATCGAAGGGGGAACCTGCCGACCGACCTTAGGATATTTATTTTTCTTTGATAATCCTGATTACGTGGGCCTTGGGAGGAAGGTGGAGAGAAGGTATGCTAAGCCAGAACACCTCCTCCTAAAACCCACACCTTGGGAGTTCTATTTCCTTCAATAGAGCAGGAGCACTTGCTAACCAGTAACCTCTCCTGGTGGCACGCTTTCTATAGATAGCTTAGCAGCCTAGCCACTAGTTGGAGTGACGCCTACACAGCAGCCTAGCCACTAGTTTGACGACACCTGGACTCCAGCGCCTATAGTGGCCGCCTAGGAAGGAGTCTAGAACACTCTGTTTCTTGTTTCCGAAAATCAGGTGCCACCATACCGCTAAGCACTTCCATGATTCCTCCTAACAAACCGACAAATTGTGCCGCACTTATTGACTGTTGTTTGTGGGAATGATTTTGGCTTAGCCAATTACTGACCGAGTCATTGTTTTGGCTTTGTCAATATAAGTTCTCTTGCACAATACTGTATACACCAGGATAGTTTGATATTTCTAATGGATCGTGTACTTATTATTTCAGACCCCTCAGAGAAGTTCATTGTTCACCATGCATGATCTAGTGTACGACCTTGCAAGATCAGTCATCGATGAAGAGTTGATTGTGTATAACGCCGACAAAGAAATAAGTTTGGTGAACTCAAAGTATTGCCTTTATGCATCGCTTCGCAGATTGTTCCAAGCCATTGAGGATATCAACTATTTTACCGGCCAAGTTAAGGGCATTGCTTTTCCGGAATTGCAAAAATCTGGGCATCAGTGCCGGTTCCTTTTCATTTGCAAAGTGTTTGCGTGTACTGGACTTGACCGAAACCTCCATCAGTAGGTTTCCATCATCTATTGGCCAGCTGAAGCATCTCAGGTTTCTTGTTGCTCCAGGGTTGTTAAATCAGAGATCCCTCAATTGTATTGCTGGACTCTCAAAATTACAATACCTTAACATTCATGGATGTCATGGTCTTTATCCAAGCCCAGAATCACTTGGCAAACTTGAACATCTTATGTACCTTGACTTGTCAGAATGTCGGAATATAGTGGAACTGACAGAAAGATCTCTTGAAAATCTCTTCGACCTGGTGCACCTTGATTTATCTGACTGCTTTAGACTTAGAAAGATATCAGGAAGACTGAGCTCTCAAAAAAAATACAGTACTTAAATTTGTCACACTGCAAAAACTTGAAGATGTACAACTTGGTCCAGACTACCAGCCAGAACTCCAGTACTTAAACTTGTCCGGTTGCTCTCAACTTGATCCATTGCCAATGTCTATTGGGAGGATGGAAAATTTGGTGCATCTTGATCTGTCAGAATGCTCCTTAGAGGGGCCTTTAACATCAGGTGGCCTCAGACTCCCCAAACTTAAATATTTGAGCTTATCAAGGGTCTTTAAACATTCTAGATCATGGGGCATTGATCGGTTGAGCTTCGATGCACTTGCAAACCTTGAGCATCTTGATTTGTCTGATAATGATTTTTATTCTCTACCTGAAACTATCAGTGATCTCAAGAGCCTACGTACATTGGATCTATCATGGTGTTTGTACCTAAATTCACTACCTGACAGTTTAGGCTCAATTGATAGTCTGGAGGTGCTGCTGGTGGCTGAGTGCTCAGAGCGGTTAAAGGAGCATATCAGGAGATCTGGGGGGGTCAAAGGTTACCCGATAGTTCATTTAGAGGTTCGCTGTAACGAAGGTGATTCTGGCAGCAATCTTCATCAGCTTGAGGATATAAATCCATCTGAGCTTCAAATAAGCTGCCTCGAGAGATTAATGATTCTAGAAGAAGCAAGCGCAATTCAACTGCGCAATAAAGAAAACCTCTCGAGATTGGAACTTAAGTGGTCCTTAAGGGCGCCTCGTGGTTTAGAGGACAAAGATGTCCTGGGACAGCTAGTTCCACCAATTGGTCTTACGCACTTGGTGCTGATTGGATATGGCAGCATAAGGTTTCCAAACTGGTTCATGAACATTCATCATTATCTCCCGAGTCTTGTTTCTGTTGAGTTGCGGGAATTACCGTGGTGTACAAATCTGTCACCACTCGGGCAGTTACCAAGGCTCCGACATTTGTATATTGAAGATATGGGGAGCCTCACAAGAATCAGTGGTGATGATCTTCGTGCTGGCAAACGAGGATTTCGTTGGCTGCAAACACTCAGCTTGCGTCACATGGAAGTTCTGGAGGAGTGGAGCACGGCAGACTATGACGAGCATGGTACACTGAAGTTCATGTTCCCTGAGCTTTATGATCTGGTTATAGAAGATTGCCCGAGGTTGAGGTTGAAACCATGTCTGCCTGCATTCTTCAAGATGAAAATCACCAACAGCGATGAAGTGCTTAATTTCAGGGAAGAAGAAAGCGACAAATTCAAAGCAAAGAGAACTAGTCTGGAGGTCTCTGCTGCTAGTTATAACGGGAGCTGGTCGCTGCTGAGCCACTTATCTACCCTGGAAGAGCTGGTAATCAAACATTCGACTATGGTCAGCTTGCCGTCAAGCATGAGACAGCTGGTCTTCCTTCGTTTTCTGACGTTGTCGAACTGTGAGAACATCATGTTGCCTGAATGGCTTGGGGACCTAAGATCTCTCCAAACCCTCTGCATTGAAGGTTGCCTGACGATCAAGTCAATGCCATCATCTATACGACAACTCACCAAACTCGAAAGTCTATATATTAGGAAGAGCAACACTGAACTACATAAATGGTGTCAATCGAAGAGGACCACTTTGCTGGCCCACATCGAATACATTTATTGTAAGTTTTCTAACAAACTGTATCATATCTCTTATGTTGGTTTATAACATTTTAATGGCTTATGATAGTGTATTGTCTATCACCAAAAAGTAAAATTTTCTTGTAGGAAACAAATTAGTTTGGTTACAGGTTATGATCAACATGATATGTGGATTTAAAATATTGCAAAACTAATAAGGTTAAAATTAAAAATTCAAAATCTAGATTCACTTGGGAGTCACAAAAACATATCCAGTAGCAATTAAGGGATAGCATATGTCAAGATATTATCAACTAAACAACATGCTTTTTGGATTAAAAAACTTGTTAGTGGTTGATGAATTCAAAATCTAGATAGATTCACTTTGGCATCACAAAAAACTAAACTTGTTGACTCTGCAGAGGGAACGCCATTTTAAGGGTGATGATCGCGCAGACGACATCTGACTACTCCGCCCCACCTCACCTGTGATGAGCCCCACATCTCCCTGGAAGAGTCTGAAATGGCTCGAGCTGTTGGTTGCGGATGCAGATGCACTAACAACAAGCTATTATAATAAATTAGTACAGTACAATTATATAAATCGCCTGGGTTGGGGATGCCAGGCGCTGGGGGAACTTTATTGGCACTGGCTGTGACAGGTATGGCTGTTCACAGTTCGGTTATAAATTTGAAGTATTTCCAAGGAGCGGCAGCGGCACGGTTCAGGTGTATAGGTAAAAATCTGTTCCTCGCTTCCACTGCCGGATACTCCTATCCTTTGTCAGCCTGTTGCCTCCTCCATCAATTATATTAGATTTGATTTGAGCTGCTCCCATATTCTAATTACTATCTGGTTCCCCTGCATTGATTTTTTTTCTAAATTTCATTCTTATTCATGTTTTCATCAAGCCACAAGCCTTATAGAATCTTTATATCCTGCACACCAAAAAGCCTAAGATAATCCTAGATAATTTCTTCCTTTATTCTCGAATTAATTGCCAAGAATCCGCGGAAGGGAGGAGGAGGAGGAGGGGCGGCGCGGAGCCTAGGGGCGGCGCTGCGTCCCTCGGGCCGGGTGGGCCTGTCCTTTGGGCCCTATTTCTTAGGTCATGACAACGAGTCAACCTTGGCACATACAAAAACCAATTACCATGTAATTTGACATATATAAGAACGAATCACGTGTGTAGTGTTTTCCTGGAAAGTCTTGTGTGCTATGATTTTGGCAGAAACAAACGTTTGCTAGAGATACGGCCATTTTAGTTTCACCTAAATAAGTTCGTCATCACGGCTCACTGTCATGATTAACACTTCAAAGGAAAGCCACCCTAAATTGCAATGCAGATCAGTTTTAAAACCATTTATTTTTAAAATACATAATTCATTATCTGGAAAGGGCTATTTCAATCTCAGAAGCTGCTTCCATTTTCTATATGACAATGTATCATGTGCAATCAACCTCCGTGTTCAAGGAGCTAGCAAGCTCTTTTCTTCGGGCGAAGCGACCCTCTTCCTCCCCGCCTCCTCCGCCTCTTCCTCCTCGGGGCCCCCCCCCCCTCCCCTCCCATCCCCTCCGGCGAGCTCGCCGGCGGCGAAGGGTAGGGGGCCCCAATCTTGCTACTAGTACTTTAAGTTTTCTAGTTGCTTAGTTACCGACATGGCCTTCGCACTCGGTGGTATTAAGCGCGCTTTGCGCCACCGCCATCGCCATCATCGCCGGTTGCTCAGCTATCATGTATGTTTAAATAAAGTAGTCTCCCCACCCCACCCCTGCGGATCTCGTCCCTGCTCCCCTCGCCTCACCTCGCCCACATCGCTCCCGAGATCCATCAGCCACATCTCCGCCGTCTCTCCACTCCAGCCCCAACACCCACCCGTTCATCGCTGAGCAAAGAACACCTTCATATCCCGCAAGTTGTCCACCGCGTCCTCAACGTCTGCTACGCCAACGCCCCGGAGTTCGTTGCTCGCCACCACCAAAAAAAAAGAACTACCTCGCCAAAGACCAACACCTTCATCATGGGGATTCCTCGAGCCAATCTTCACCCCGCCGCCGGTCCATCAAAATCTACCTCGCTGGAGAAGCTCGTCGTTCTTGGCCTTGGGGACCCCTCTTCAACCTCAGCTCTTAGAAGCAGAAGGCCCTCCGCCTCGACATTTTCAACGTCAATCAACAGCGACGTGATCACCGGCGTTTGCGTCGGCGAGGTCCAGGTTCAACGCGGTGACACGTTTCTAGCTTCCTCTTCCTGTATGCGACACGTGTTTGTGTACGTGTGTCGGGGACCTAAATATTGGGCCCCGAGACATTCTCCTAATAACGAGAATTCGCCGGCCCGTTAGGGCCCAGTAAAACCCAGCCTGCCATCATCCCGCAATGAAGGACGGCCCAATGGGCGACGGACTAGGCCAAGGAGCCACGACGCCTGCACGAAGCCGGAGCTGGCCCACGAGCGGCCCACGGGAGTCACCATGGCGAAGGAGCTCGCTACGCTACAGAAGGACAAGGTCGTGAACCTTTACAAAACGGAGAACCAGGACGCTCCACGTCATCATCGTCCGACCCAGGGCTCGGACTCAACCCCAAATCTCCGTCTCGCCCGAGAGTGGCCTAGCTCACCACCCTCGGATGAGACGTGTCCGCTTCTCCTGAGGGTGACCTAGCTCACCATCCTCGGGCGCAAAACCTCCGCCTCGCCCGAGGAAGACCCAGCTCTCCATCCTCGAGCGAGGTATCCCAACCAACTCACCCAGGGTCGCATACCCTCGGGTATGGGAAGTTCCGTCCGAAGGAAGGGAAACAACTGCATTTAATGCGGTTACACGGCGAGCGAGGCGCGGGGCCATCGACACGCCCAGATCAAATCGGCTGCCGGATCACTTCCCAAATCCAACCGATGGGACACAAAGCTGAACCGGTGACATATTATGTCGCCCAGCACGGGAAACCAGGATGACATTGTTCATTTCCCAGAAGCACCGCCAAGATGCCACGTTGGGACAAACCCTCGGGCTCATGACACGCCGTAACCAGCATCCCTGGACCGACCCTCGCCATGCGGACTGTGAGGGACGCCTCACAGACCCTCAGGGCCGCACCAGGAAACGGCACGTCTGCCATTGGATCAAGACGCGTGTCTTCACCAAACGACATCCAAGCCAACCAACCCTCGGCCACGCGCATGCAACAAGTGTAGCCTCGGAAATTAGCCACCTAGGTGTCCACCTATGTAAACATTACTTCCCTCTTCCCACTATAAAAGGTGGAGTAATGCCCCATTAGTGGGGGATCGGCAATCGAAAGACCCGAAATCGACTCAATTCGAATCGAAACCGCCACTACCACCACTACCACGATCGTGGGGCTTGAGACCAGCGTCTCTCCCCCACACCGCTTGTAACCCCTACTACAAGCTCACCTTTGAGCGTGAGGTAACACGAGCAGGACACCACCCATTGGGCGTAGGGCCCCGTTGGCCTGAACCAGGATAAACCCGCCGCGTTCGTGTCCATCTTGCGCTACGCCATTGAGGGAGGAGGCACGCAGCCTATAAATTCTTTATTGCCGGCACCCGAAGCACCCACCGCTCCGGGGAAACGCCGACAGTTGGCGCGCCCGGTGGGGACCGCTGTGTGCGATCCACATCTCCATCGACCCTCATGGCGTTTCCACCTTCGTTTCCGCCCGCCGCCGAACCACGAGCTCCGCGCTGAACACCGCTGTTCTTCGGGACGCTGGAGTTCGTGGCGCTCGGCCACAACTACGAGATGATCCTCCTGCCTGACACGACGGCGGAAAGGAGAGCGGCTTCGCTAGAACGGCGTGCACGCCATCACGGTCGCTGCACAAGGCGGGCGAGGCGGACCCATCTGCGCACAAGGCGCACTCGCGCGACGGATTCGAATCGACGACGCACCCCGGTGCCGACTCACGAGAGGGCCCGAGGCACCCTAGGCGCCGGGTAGATCTTTCCCCGACGGGTACCCGCGGCAGATGCCTTTAAAACCCTAATCGTCGGAAAACGCCTCCGCACCGGTGGTACCGGAAGGAATTCTGGCGGGATCCTCGCCGACGGAAACTTCGATTGAAGCCGCCGCGAGGAGAGCGCGAGCCACACCTCCTGTCGCCCCCACAGGAACGCTACCCCACAGCCGATTACTCGGAAGAGCGCTTCCGCCAGAGGATGCTTCAGGATCCCGTCCTGCCTCCTCGACCGGGCACGGTTGGGGTGTGGTCCCGTGAACTGACGGAATCACTCTACCGTCCGGAGAACAGGAACTTCCTCCTTGCGTTCGGCGCCCCGGAACCGACGACGAGGACGACTACTATGACCCCACGC
Organism: Hyparrhenia diplandra; assembly: GCA_015847255.1. Lineage (NCBI taxonomy): Eukaryota > Viridiplantae > Streptophyta > Magnoliopsida > Poales > Poaceae > Hyparrhenia > Hyparrhenia diplandra. The sequence goes on from JADLZK010006730.1 coordinate 17,351, forward strand.
GGGAATGCTTCAACATAGAGATCGAGCAGCAAAACGACCACCTCACCGACGTCTCCGACGAAGAAGAGGCGGACGTACCGCCACGACGGGTCCCGCCGCGGCACCGGCGGCTCCCGCCCCCTGTCCGCCTATGGCGGCACCGCACCTGGCCGCCGAAACGCACAGCCGCAAGATCCGCAAGACCGAATCCGTGGAATCCGCAGCCCCGGCCAACCGGAGCGGAACATTCAACGGGGGCAGGCTCGGCGTGGGCGAGGCCCCGAGGGCGCCCAAGCTCGCGGCGGCGATGGACGCGATGGACCCGAGGGGGCACCTCCACTTCCCCGACATAGCGCCCCCGCTCTCACCAGCTAGCCTCAACGTGGCGGCGGCCGCCATGTTGGTACGCTGAAATGCCCGAGCCCCTACCACCGAGGGAAGGCGCATTCGGGAAGGCCTTCGACATCTCCTCGACACGCAGCTGTCAAAGAGAGGCGGCTTCCTCGCTCGCGATCGCCGCAACGCCACGACGACGAGGAATCCGCGAAAGTCGGCAAGGCTCCGGCCGGACCTAGGCGAGCAAGCCCGGCAAGGCCTATCCGGAACGCCCGGTCGACAACCGCAAAGAACCGATCTGGAGCGCATGGAAGACCCCGCCGTGATGACCATAACCGAGGCGGCCATGACCTCCGGAAGAAATCGAGCAACTGGCTCGGCCGTGAGGGTGGCTCACCTCGGGACGGCCACCAACGGGACGAGACGCCGCAGATGCGCGGGGAGGCCGAGGGTAGTCCCCAGATCCACCCGGGCCCATGTGCCTTCACAAGGGATATCGGGGAGAGCACCACCCCCGCACGCTTCAGGCCTCCAAGCCACCTCGAGAAATACTCGGGGGAAACTCGTCCCGAGGTATGGCTGGCCGACTATCGGCTAGCATGTCGGTTCAAAGGGGCACATGATGACAAAGTAATAATCGGAAATTTGCCCCCCGTACCTCTCCCGATTTCCAAGAAGGGCCCGGCTGGAACATCTTCCACCCCGACCTCATATCAAACCGGGGGCAGACTTTGAGAGAACCTTCCGTGGTAACTTCCGTGGCACCTATCTTCGCCCGGGCAACTCATGGGACCTTCGAAACTGCCGTCAGAAACCCGACGAGTCCTTGCGCGACTACATCCGGCGCTTCTCCAAGCAACGGACCGAGCTCCCTAACGTGATGGATTCTGACGTCATAGGGGCCTTCTTAGCCGGTCGTTGGCCGGTAACCAACGACATATTTTTCCCGTCAACTTACTACCATAAAGGGAGTAAAATTAAAACTTTTATACTCATATACATTTATCACTAATAAATTCCACTTGTAGTGTCTTGTATTTTATTTTGCAGATTTATAATAAAAGCAAGTGGAAAATCGACCAAAGTACGCCTTCCGGAAAGCGCATTATTGCAAAATCAAGCCCAAGAGCAAATCGACCCAAAACGTCAAATCTGGGCCGAGCAAAGCCCGCCTACAACTTTTCGAGGGCGAAAGACGACACCCCACCGAGACCGGGCGGCCGAGCCCGAGGGGGTGCGTAGCGCACCACACGGTGCGGCCGCACCCTCCCTGAGGCGGTTTCGGCCCAGCCTCGGGGAGGCGGTTCGTGCACCTTCCAAACGGGGTTTCCCGCCCTTAGTTGGTCGGTTTGCGCACATTAGGAAGGTTTACCAGGTCGGTTTTGGTGTAATTTAGCACTTAGGCCCCTCCTCCAAGTGTATAAGTAGGCCCCCTCTCCCTCTCTCAACACACACCACTTGGAGTCCGGCAAACCAAAGAATGTCTCTCTCTCTACCACCTCTACCTCTCTCTCTTCTTCTACTTCTTCTTCTTCTTCTTTCTTTTTCTTTCTTCTTCTTTCTTGGTTAGTACTTGGAGTAGAAGAGCTACAAGGAGGGCTTGTCTCCTAGAAGAAAGTGCTTTGGTAATACATCTACTCTATGGAGCATTCTTCTATTTACAAGTCTTATATCTATGTTCTTGGCCTAACTTATGAACTAGAGTATAGTTTTGTTTATGTTCTTGTGTTGATATATGAACTAGTGTATAGTTTACATATCATAATCTTTACATGTTCATCTCATTTCTTCATCGATCATCATATGCCTAACTTGATTAGAGGTGGGATATCGGTTCGTTGTTCCTTCGGGTTTGCTCTTGTTCTAGTCCGGGTCCATTCGACGAGTGGGGATCCCGGGGGACAAGAGTAGTGCTCCGATATATGCGGGCATGGTGCCGGGTATTACGACACACTGCGAATATGAGGGCATGCCACGGTTGAGGGGGTAGGCGGCTTGGTCGTGACAAGCCTTGACCGTCCCTTGAAATCCCCCATGTTCGTATGTTACGTAGGAGTTCGTAAATGCCTTGGTGGGAAGCGAGACTTCCGGTGGGGTCTCCCTGGTATCCTAGACCTAACCATGATTAAATCAATTTGCATATGATCCTAACTATTCATTTGTATGGCGGGACTAGATACATTAGAATTACTCCATTAGGTTATTCATTTATTCTTTATCTATTTTCTTATTCCTTTTGCTAGTGGATTCTTAAGTGTGTGTCACACTATCCATGAACCGTTATTGCTTACCCTGTTATGAACAATTTGGTCTAAGCGAACACATGTTCCTCTATTCGATGCCATGCTAATTTATTAAATCACATGCCTTCCTTTGGGAAAATATAAATAACGATACCTGAATACTTAGGGTGAAATGCTACAATGATAGATCCGTGCGCTTGCGGATGAATATCTAAGATGGCAAGATCTATCCCGTTGACAATCCCTTACGGATCACCGACATGGTGGTTTACTGGGGAATGTCAGCGGTGCATTTCTGACGCTTTTATTGGGGATGGGTTTTATACCTGTTTCCTTTGATTGCGTTAAGAAATGCCAACACCGGCACCTCCTGCCGAGACCTCGTGAAGAAGCTAGGGCGCCGGACTCCGACCGAGGCCAATGAGCTGATGGACATCGCCACCAAGTTCGCTAGTGGAGAGGAGGCCGTCGGGGCTCTGTTCAATCGGGCCTCGGGCAAGGGAAAGCGCAAGGAAGAGGAGCCCGAGGGTTCCCAACCTCGGGAGAGCAAGAAGAAGAAGAAGAAGGACAAGAGCCGCAAAGGCAAGGGCCAAACCCTCAATGCTGACGATGAGGACATGGTGGCTGCAGTTGACCACAAAGGGAACCGAGCCCCGCCGCAGGAGACCTTCGACAGCATGCTCAAGAAGCCATGCCAGAATCACAGCTACCCCGTCAAGCACACCCTCGAGGAGTGCAAAACGGTGCGCAAACACTTCGCCAAGCTCAAAGCCATTCCCGAGGGGGAAGAGGAAGGAGCGCCCGAGGGTAGTGCCGAGGGGAACAAGGGTTTCCCAAAGGTGAACAATTGCTTCATGATCTTCGGCGGCAACACCAGCAACATGTCGGTGCGGCAACGCAAGAAGGAGTGACGGGAGGTGTATGCAACTGAGCCGGCGATCCCGAAGCTGCGTAAATGGTCGGATCAGGCTATCACCTTCGACTAGTCGGATCACCCTCGGCACATCCCAAACCCGGGGGCTTATCCACTAGTGGTGGATCCCATCATTGCCAATACTCGTCTCACCAAGGTCCTCATGGACGGAGGAAGCAGCCTCAACCTCATCTACGAGGAAACACTTGACCTCCTCGGGGTGGACAAGTCCAAGATCCGCCCAGGAGGGCCGGCATTCAATGGCGTCGTCCCCGGCAAGCAACTGAAGCCCCTCGGGCAAATCGACTTGCCGGTCTGTTTTGGGGACCCCACCAACTTCAGGCAAGAGACTCTCACCTTTGAGATCCTCGGGGTCCGGGGTACATACCACGCACTCCTCGGGCGGCCTTGCTATGCCAAATTCATGGCGGTCCCGAACTACACCTACCTCAAGCTCAAGATGCCGGGGCCGAAGGGTGTCATCACGACCGGCCCCTCGCACCATCACGCATATGAGTGCGACGTAGAGAGCGTGGAGTACGCCGAGGTGCTCGCCATCGCCGAGGCACTTATTGCCGACGCGAAGAAGAGCTTCGACGAGATCACGATCGAGCACGAGGCCAAGCGCCGCCGGGAGCTTTGAGCCCTCCTCGGGCACCAAGAAGATCCCACTCGATCCCAAGAATCCGAAGGAGAAGCCGACCATCACCGAGCCGGATTCGAAATAGGAAGCAGTGCTCGCCGAGTTCCTCCGCGCGAACGCGAAGACGTTTAGATGGGGACCCCTGACATGCTGAGCATACCGAGGGATGTTGCCGAGCACTCCCTAGACATCCGGCCAGGCTCAAAGCCAATCATGCATCGCTTGCGCCATTTTGATGACGCCAAGTGGAAGATCATCGGCGAGGAGGTCCACAAGCTACTGGAGGCCGGATTTATAAAAGAAGTGTTCCACCCAGAGTGGTTAGCTAATCCTGTATTAGTAGAGAAAAAGAATGGGAAATGGCGGATGTGTGTCGACTACACTAGTCTCAACAAAGCATGCCCGAAAGTTCCCTTTCCTTTGCCTCGAATCGACCAAATTGTCAACTCCACCGCTGGGTGCGAAACTTTGTCCTTTTCGATGCATATTTTCGGTTACCATCGATCAAAATGAAAGAGTCCGACCCATTTCGCGACTTCATTCATAACTCCCTTCGGGATGTATTGCTACCTCACAATGCCCTTCGGGCTGAGGAACGCTGGGGCCACGTACTAGCGATGCATGCAAACCATCTTTGGAGAACTCATCGGGAGGATTGTGGAAGCCTATGTCGACGACATAGTGGTCAAGTCCAAGAAAACCGCGGACCTCGTGGGAGACCTCGGGGAAACCTTCGAGTGCCTGAACAAGAAGGGAGTCAAACTCAACCCCGAAAAATGCGTATTTGGGCTTCATTGTCTCACAACGAGGCATCGGCAAACCCAACCAAGGTGGACGCAATCACGAAGATGGGGCCAATCCGAGACCTCAAAGGAGTTCAGAAGGTGATGGGCTGCCTGGCTTCATTAAGCAGGTTCATTTCCCGCCTCGGGGAAAGAGGCCTACCCCTCTATCGGCTCCTTCGCAAGACTGAGCACTTTACTTGGACCCCTGAAGCCGAGGAAGCCCTCGGCAACCTCAAGAAGATCCCGACCGGTCCAGTCTTTGGTGCCGCCAAACCCAGAGAGACCTTGCTCCTCTACATCACGCCCACTACCGTAGTCGCGACGGTGGTCGTAGTAGAGCGTCGGGAAGAGGGGCACATGTTGCCAGTTCAACGCCCCGTTTACTTCATCAGTGAGGTGCTTTCCGACACCAAGACCAGATATTCGTAAATGCAAAAACTGCTGTACGCCGTCGTGCTGACACGGAGAAAACTTCGCCACTACTTCCTCGCACATCCAGTCGCCGTGGTATCCTCATTTCCACTTGCAGAAATCATCCAGAACCGAGAGGCCACGGGAAGAGTGGCAAAGTGGGCGGTGGAGCTCATGGGTGAGACGATCTCATTCCTGCCTCGCAAGGCAATAAAGTCCCAAGTCCTGACCGACTTTGTGGCCAAATGGACAGACACGCAGCTACCCACGGCGCCAATCCAGGCCGAGTGCTGGACCATGTACTTTGACGGATCCATGATGAAGACGGGCGCGGGGGCTGGTTTGCTCTTTATCTCACCCCTCGGGGTTCACACAAGATACGCCATCCGGTTGCATTTCCCAACCTCCAACAACGTCGCAGAATACGAGGCACTAGTCAATGGTCTCGGGATCGCGGCCGACCTCGGGATCCGACGATTGGAAACCAGGGGGGATTCTCAACTGGTTATCGATCAAGTCATGAAGGCCTCGGCGTGCCACGACCCCAAGATGGAAGCATACTGCCGAGAAGTACGCAAACTGGAGGAAAAGTTCCATGGGCTCGAGCACAAACACACCCCAAGGCGTTACAATGAAGCTGCGGACGAACTCGCCAAGGTCGCAGCAACCCAAGGTACCATTCCCCCGAACGTACTCACCCGAGATCTCAACGAACCCTCGGTCAAGTACACTCCCTGGGAAATACCCTCGGGGGCTCCTGGAGACAATTCAGAGCAAACCGCGCCCGAAGCTATGGCGATAGACCAAGACCCTGACTGGAGAGAACCTCTGTTGGAGTACCTCTCCCGGGGGGAGTTACCCGAGGACAAGACCGAGGCTCGCCAGTTGGCCCTAAGGGCAAAATCCTTCGCGCTAATTGGAGAGAAAAAAGAACTCTACAAGAAAGGAGCCTCGGGGAGTATACATGCGATGCATACCCGTAAGGCAAAGATTTACTTGAGGACACCCACCGGGGGGCGGCCATCATGCCGCCCGAGGACTCTCGTCGGTAAAGTCTTGACGAGGGGCTTCTACCGACCCTCGGCGATGCGAGACGCGAATCAAATGCGACGCACCGCGAGGGTTGTCAATTCTACGCACGCAAGACGCACCTTCCAGCACAAGCCCTGCAAACCATACCTCTAACATGGCCGTTTGCAGTATGGGGGCTCGACATGATCGGTCCCCTAAGAAGGGCACCTGGAGGACACACTCATGTTTTGGTCGCCATCGACAAGTTCTCCAAATGGATCGAGGCCCGAGCTGTGGTGAACCCCTGACGGAGGAAACGGTAAAGTTCTTTACGAACATCATTTGCCGTTTTGGAGTCCCGAACTCCATCATCACAAATAACGGAACAAACTTCGTTGGAAAAAAGTTCCTCGACTTTTTGCGGACGACTTCACGGCATCCGAAGTTGACAATTACGGCCGTAGCCCACCCGAGGACTAACGGTCAAGTAGAACGTGCCAATGGCTTGATCTTACAGGGCCTCAAGCCAAGGATCTTCAATCGGCTGAACCAAGACGGGAAGAGGTGGTACGTGAGCTACCATCGGTCCTATGGAGCCTTCGGACGACAAAAGCGAGCCACGGGCTTCACCCCATTCTTTCTAGTCTATGGGGGCCGAGGCAATCTTGCCCACGGACATCGAATATATGGGTCCCCCGAGGTCGCGAGCTTACACCGAGCATGGCAACCCAAGATGCAAGGCAAGACTCCATTGACCAAGTCGACGAAGCTCGAGACGTTGCGCTTCTGAATTCGGCAAGATATCAACAAGCTCTTCGCAAGTATCACGCCAAGCGGCTGAAGCCTCGGGAGTTCCAAGTCGATGACCCCGTACTCAAGCTGAAGCAAGACAACAAAGGGCGCCACAAGCTCACGCCACATTGGGAAGGGCCATATTTCATCGCCGAAATACTAAGGCCCGGAACCTACAAGTTGAAGAACGAGAAGGGCGAAGTCTACTCCAACGCCTGGAACATAGAACAGCTATGTCGCTTCTACCCTTAATCCTGCACTAAAAGTCAAACACTTATATTTTTTCGCTCAATAAAAGATCTACATCTTTTACGAAGAAGTACTTCTTGTGCATACCTTAAGGGAGTCTTAGCCTCGTCCAGCACAAGACTAAAACTCCCTCGGGGGCTACACGGGGGACCCCCCTCGGGGGACCCCCTCCTCTTTCTTTTTTCAAAACATTTTTTTCAAGGAAAAAAGTTTCTCTTGCGCACACTCGGAACAATCGTTTAAGTTGCGAAGGTCGCACATGCACAAATCCTAAGTGAGATAGCCGAGTCAAACGGACCGCCCCTAGTGGCACCCGCAGACGGACCGCCCCAGTGGCATCCATATTCACTATCTCGCGAGCGGAGAAAGCAAGCAACCCGGCCACACAATAAACGAAAAGATCGAGAAATGCAACAACAAACATAAATGCACCTGCCGAGGTCACTGGCCCCGGGCAGCACCATTGTTTATGTACATCTCTCTCACAAACTTGACTCTTTTATACAAGGGGAGATCAAGGGGCATCACGAGCCTCATCCACCTATGCCCGCGATCGCCGACGAAGAGGCATCCAAGACGGCAACATCCCGGCGGCTTCCCGGGGCATCGCCGGACCCATCGGGCGCTGCGTCCTCGAAGCGGCGCCCAGCATCTCCGTGTCCGCCTCAGCTTGACTCTATGGGGAATACGGGGCACGCCCCCTCGCGCGAGGCCCCGAAGTCGCAGCGCCATCCATGAAGCTGTACAAATCCCGGATCTTGGCGGCGCTCTGGCTGCACTTCGACCGGATCGGATCGCGGCCTCGCATCGGAGCCGAGGAAGAAGCCACCCGCGACGTTGCTCAACGCCTCGACGCCATCGGGGAAGTGAGCGTAAAGCGCCCATACACGTCCGTACACACGGTCGGCCTCTTCTTCGGACCCGAGGAAGCCGCCCACAACACAGCGGCGACCGCGAGCGTGGGCCCAATCCAAGTTGTCCGCCCCGGCGGACGGATGAAGTCGTGAGCCTCTTCCCGGCTCCGGTAGGACTTCTCGCTCCGCTCCAACCCTTGGGCAAGCGTGGCCGCGGTCTCACGGCCTCCGGCTCGGATCTTCTCCGACTCGCCGCGACAAACACGAGAATGACATCAGCGGGATGAAGCGATCAAAAGACGTAAGAACTCACTAAGGGAGAGGATGTACCTTGGGCACAAAACCGCCAACCTAGCGTCATGTCGTGCTCTTCCGCGAGCGACTTTTGAGCTGCTCCTTCTCCTTCCCGAGGGTCTCCCCCTCGGACACCGCGCCCGTCGACACGGTGTTCAACGCGTCGCACATCTCCGCCCGCTTCCTCGCCTCCTTAGGGACTTGTCCCGCTCATCATTGGCCTCACTTGTGCCCTGGAGGGGGCCCCGAGCGTCCTCAAAATCATGGCTCATCCGAGCCATCTCAAGCAGCCGCCGGCCTCGCCCCGCCTTGACTGTTCCTCGTCACGGGGTGGTCCGACGCGGACTCCCTCTCCCTCGGCGAGGGCGGCGAGCCGGATGTCTCGCTCTCGAGCCCTCGATCGGCATCACCCGCGCCCCGCCCGAGGGCGTTCCAGCCGACATTCCGCCAAGGAGCTCGGACTTCCTCCGGCGAATTGTCTGAGATTCCAACACAAGGACACCATTGCGCACATAAGATACACACAAGGCGGCGGGGAATAGCTACCAAGACACTCACCGCATCGCCCGGCGAGACGCCCGGCCATGGCGTCACTCATCTTCGCAAGGCCGCCGGGCGGCCCACCGGGGCGGATCTGCTCATGAGTCCTCCACGCTGGGACTTGGGCGATCGTCGACAACCACGGCGCTCGACCCGGGCACATCGCTCTGTGGTCAAGGAGGACCTCCCCCGGTTGGCTCTGCTGGGAATACCTCCACCTAAGAACTCCCGCAGCTCGGGAACCCGACCAGTAAAGTCCAGGGGCCCTTCGGCGACCACCTTGGCACGATCCCTCACCATCGCCGAAGATCTGGCGGCGCCGAGGGCCACGCCCCAGCCCGGGCGCATGAAGCAACGGAAGTCCGGATTATACTCCTCGTGAACGGACGCACCACCACCGGCCGCCTGCCAAGCGGGGGCCTCTCCGCTGCCGGCCGAAGAGCTCCTCCCGAGAAAACCCCGAACAAAGGGGCTTGGCTCCTCGGGGGGGCCGCGCCATGGGTCCCCTCGCCCCTCCCGGCCAAGACCGGCGGGCGTCAGCGGCCTAGCCGAGGCCCTCGAAATCGATCACCATCTACTGGGGAGGACAACGTGCCATCACCGCCCCGGGCATGCCCCGCCCGGAAAGGGAGGGCCCCGAACGTCGGCTCGGGCCCGACCCCTCCCGAGGCTGGGGCTACCACCACCGGAGGGCCCAACGCAGATGGGGCGACGTCTTGAGGAGATGGGCCCGACTCGGCCCTGGCCGAGGATCGCGACCGCCAGTGCCTCTTGGGGTGCAAAGGGGCCCCTCGCTTCCTGAAGAACAAGAATGCGTCAGAAAAAAGTCCAAAGCTACCAGAAGAGAAGCAAACAACGAAAACATCAGGGCACTTACGAAGCCCGAGGGATCGCCTTGGGCGTAGCCGAGGCACGGGAAGGCTGCGACCTGGGCGCTGCACTTGACGCATGGGCCGCCTCCTCCACGGCATCCGCATGCACGGGAGCCGGTTCGGGACGAGGGGTCACCGGCTCTTCACTCGGACCGCGCCGCGGGCGCCGAAGTACCCACAACGGGAGGCGTCTGCTCTTCCCGACGAGCCTCGCCTTTGCAGCCCCGAGGGTACCCCATCGGTACAACCTCGGGCCACCAGAAGACCCGGGAGCTCGGGCGGTGGAACTCGGCCGCCGGGTTCCAAAGAACCTCCGACGCATCAAGCTCGGGCTCATAGCGAAGCCCCGAGTAGGTTGGCAACCCCATGGCTCGGTCTATGCGAGCCGCCACATCATCGTCCGACGAGTTCACGGCGAACTCGTCCTCCTCATCCTCGTCCTCCTCGGTGGTCGGTATCGAAGCGATTGGCCCCGCCTCTTTGGCACGACGGCGGTTGGCGCGGGCCACGTTCTTCTTCTTCTTCTCCTCCTTCTTCAGGGCGGTGCTCTCTCCCTTTCGTTCGACGGGTTTCGCCGCCCGGCGCGCGGCATCCAGATCGGGCATAGGCGGGGGAGAGTCGTGGTAGTTCAGGCGACCCTGCGAGAAGACAGAATAAGAACTGCCATGGCGGCAACGTGGCGACAACAAAGCAGCGCAAGAACATCAAGGCCAAAGGGCACTTACCAAAGAAATGTACCCACGGGGGGGGCATAGGGATCTCAGGGATCGAGGACGGGGTGTTGGACCCCAACGCCTCCCCTCCCCCCCGCCAAGCCATCGGTGGAAAGAGAAGGGGTGACATCCGACATTCCTCAAGACCGACAACCGAGGGGGTCATCGGTACATGAACAAAGGGCGAGCCATCAATGGCAACACCCGACGCCGATGAAAAGCAAAGAACCACGGCCTGCTCGCGTTCACCTCCTTCTCTCGAGCCGCAGGATCGCCCGCTTTCTCAGCCTTCCAACCGATGATCCGCCGAGGGGGCCCCGGTCCACTTAGCCTGACGCCGCTGAGAACGCGCCCTACGCGCAGAAGCGCGTTCCGTCGCTGCGGAGGTAGAACCACCGGTCCCGCCACCCCCTTGTTGGAGGAGGTGAGCTTGGAGACGATGTACCCATCAGCTCTGGTTCGCCTCGTTGGCTCCGATCGACTTGGAGCCGCCGCAACCACCAACGCGCAACGCCCTCCCCAGATCCCTCCCTTCGCCACCGAGGCGTGGTGAGGTCCGCCTTGAAGAACCACAACCAAAGGTCCTAATGCGGCTCGATCCCCGTGAATCCCTCACGTAGGGTGACGAAGATGGCGTACTGGGAGATCGAAGTTCGGGGCAAGTGGTGGAGCTCGACGTCGTAGTAGTGAAGGATCGCGACGGATAAACCCGGCGGCCCGCCGGCATCCCAACCCACGACGATGAAGATCCATCGCTCACAACGAGCCATCGGGAGGGGTTAGGCTCCTCCCTCGGTCCAATCCGGGGCAATCCACTCACGCTCGCCGATCAAGACGATGGGCGAAGAAGCCTTTCGTCGACAAGGCGCTGAAGCTTGTCCTCCGTCGCCGCCGATCCCGGCCACGGCTCGTGATCATCGAGCACCTCCTCGCCGCCGCCACCACCAGATTGCGCCATGAACGAACGGGAGGACGGGAACAGCAACTGGCCGGCAACGCCGTTCACACGAGCACAAGGCAAGTGAATCTCTTCCTTAACCTCTCCCTATCTTTCTTTTCTCTCCCAATTGCCGCAAAGAAAGAAGGCAAGAAGGCGATGGCAAGAACAAAGGAGCAACTATCCGCCGCCACGACGACCCCATATTTATAGAGAAGGGAAGGCAAACCGCCCGGCCGGGCAAACGAACCGACTCGGGAGTGGACGGCCCACGCCGGAATGGGAACCGCCATCCAACGGCTCGGCCAGCCGCGGTGGAGCCGTCAAGATCATTAATGCACCTGACGGTGCTCGATTGTCGCCCACGACATGAAGCCCACGGGGCCCACGCCCCATCGAATGGAACGGGCACGCCGCCTCGCGGCGCGGAGACGACCCTCGTCTTCCGGTCCAGGGGGTAAAGCCGTCCCGGCCGCCCATATCCGGCGCCCGACCCTAAGGGGCAAAAAGTCGATCCGATGGATCGGTTCTCGCTCGCTGCGAACCAAACGAGCCTCGGGGCCGACGCACGTCCACGTGCACTTTACGTTCCGCAGGTTGGTTGGGCCCACATGGGCTACGGTCGCCTCAGATAACACGTGAACCGGGGACAGGGATGGAAATGCACAACCGGCTATATCACCGGGCCCTCAGGCTCGGGGATTTCTGAACGTGTTTAAGACCCACGGGCGCCGCTACGGAGATGTTCCATCGGGTGGGAGGCCTTCATGGGCCCTCGGGGGGTTGACCTGCCAAACCCCGGATCTCGCTAAGCGGTCCGAGGGTTCTCATGGGGTGAATCTGCTAGATCACACGCGGCCGACCCTTGCTCCCAGCGGGCACGAGGCACCCGCTTAAACCAACCGTTACAACGTTCAAACGGAGTGCACCACGGTCGGCTTTGTGGCACCGAGGTGTATCTCCCCTCCCTCCTCCCCTCTCGGGAGGCGACAGAGGAGCGTATAATCAAAGTCAAGGAAGCCTAGGTCGACCTTGCGCATATAAGCGGGCCTCGGCCGCCCATAAAAAACAAAATCTCCGCACAATCAAGCGCAATATAGAATTTGTTTCGATCTTGCTTAGGCGTGCGGTATAAAAGACCTCGAAGGAATCCGCCATTCCATTCGAGGCCTCGGGGCTACACCCATTGGGCCAAGGCCGCCAAGACCCATTGTAAACGAACCACCCCGAGAAGAAACAAGGCGGCGGGAACGGCACAACCCCCGGCGAGTCCCCACTCGCTCGGGAGGGGGCTACCGTCGGGGACCTAAATATGGGCCCCGGTAGACATTCTCCTAATAACGAATTCGCCCGGCCCGTTAGGGGCCCAAGAAAACCCGCCCCCGCCATCATCCCGCTAATGAAGGACGGCCCAATGGGCTTAACGGACTAGGCCAAGGAGCCCACGACGCCGCACGGCCGGAGGCGGCCCACGGGGAGTCACCATGGCGAAGGAGCTCGCTACGCTCTGAAGGACAGGTCGTGAACCTTTACAAAGCGGAGAACCGGGACGCTCCACGTCATCATCGTCCGACCCAGGCTCGGACTCAACCAAACCCGTCTCGCCCGAGAGTGGCCTAGCTCACCACCCTCGGATGAGACGCGGTCCGCTTTCTCCCGAGGGTGACCTAGCTCACCATCCTACGGCGCAAAACCTCCGCCTCGCCCAGGGAGACCCGACTCTCCATCCTCGGCGAGGGTATCCCAACCAACTCACGGGGTCGCGATACCCTGGGTATGGGAAGTTCCGTCCGAAGGAAGGGAAACAATCGCATTTAATGCGATTACACGGCGACGAGGCGCCGGCCATCGACACGCCCGGTCAAATCGGCTGCCCCAGGATCACTTCCCAAATCCGACCGATGGGACACAAAGCTGAACGGTGGCGATATTCATTACGCCCGCCCGCGACGGAAACCGAGGATGACTTGTTCATTTCCGAAGCACCGCCAAGATGCCACGTTGGGACAAACCCTCGGGCTCATGACACGCCAGTAACCGACATCCCCAGGGGCCAGGCCCTCGCCATGCGCGGATCGTGAGGGACGCCACACGTTCCCTGGGGCGCGCATCAGAAACGGCTTGACACGCCCGCCATTGGATCAAGACACGTGTCTTCACCAAACGACATCCAAGCCAACCAACCCCCGGCCCACGTGCATGCAACAAGTGTAGCCTCGGAAATTAGCCACCTAATCGTCCACCTATGTAAACATTACTTCCCTCTTCCCCACTATAAAGGGGAGTAATGCCCCATTAGCGGGGATCGGCAATCGAAAAGACAGGAATCGACTCAATTCGAATCGAAACCGCCACTACCGCCACTACCATGGGGCTTGAGACCAGCGTCTCTCCCCACACCGCTTGTAACCCCTACTACAAGCTCACCTTTTGAGGTAACACGGCGGGGACACCACCATTGGGACGTAGGGGCCCGTTGGCCTGAACCAGGATAAACCGCCGCGTTCGTGTCCATCTTGCGCTACGCCATTGAGGGAGGAGGCGCGCTGACCTATAAATTCTTTATTGCTGGCACCGAGGCACTCCACCGCTCCGAGAAACGCCGACAACGTGGATGATGTATGTGTACGTGTCCTTTAGGATTGCATTCATGTAATGTTGCTCTTTTTATTATATATATATATATATATATATATATATATATATATATATATATATATATATATATATATATATATATTAGAGTGAATTTTCTTACACCCATGTTTTCTATCCTCCTAAGAGGTTAGCTGTATTCCCTCCGCAGATCTTCTCCACGTGTGAGTTCGAACGGTTGGATGATGATGGCCCAATCAAGTAAGGGTAGTACTATGCATAACGTGTCTGGTTGTTTTTGTAAGTAGGAGGACCACCTCGTGCATGCATGCAACTAGACTCTCTCGTTACATTCTCTTACCTTTCTCTCTCCCCTCAAGCACTACACAATGGACCACATGCTGGACCACAAGCTTACTACCGAACATGCTGCATGAGAAGGACGACCACCACATGCGTGCAACAATCCTCCCCTCATAATTCTCTCAAACTCCTCACTATTTCTAACAAAAGCATGCAAAAGCTTTAGGCTATAGTATTTCCTAAACCACATAACTAATTTTTATTTCATTTGCATCACAATATTTATATTGATTTTATCTACAAACTAAGACCCATGTTGGTTATATTTTTATACTTAAAAAGTGGTACATGGGCCCCACATTTGTAAACTTTGTCAAAATATAGCCATGGTGGATCTCATTTTGTTCGGCAAAATATTTCCAACAATAATCTTCAAATGGTTTGTCAATCAGACTTGCGATTTGTGAAATATTATATTTTGAATGTGGAGACAAACCATGTTTAGTCTTTTTTGTTGACACTGGACCACATGCTGCCTTCTTATTCTCTCCTTGATCATCATTTTTGTCACGTAGCTATTTTTTTCCTCAAAGCCTGGCCAAGCTTTTGGTGGAGCATCTAGTAGAGAGGCTCATAGACGACCAGTGAATGCTAATGCAAATTTAGTGCCGGTTCATAAATAAACAAAGAACTGAACAACAAGTAGGCTGCCCAACAAGTAGTAGTATTCACACCTCAAAAGAAAACGTGAGAACTAATCTAGCAGAGCGGCTTGGCTTCATTTCATTCCCAAAAATATAGCCCAGGTGTCAATATCTGGAGTCAAAAAGTTAACAGCTAGCTCAAAAAGATATTATGGGTAATGATCATCTGCCTAATCCGTTCCAAGATACCAATATCCGGACTAAGACATGACACAATAGTAGTGCATTACTTTTTTATTGCAGTGCAGCCTGCATGCTTTGCAGCTCCTGGTTAACGTACGTAGGTGAGAGCCTTTGTACGATAAAAAAATTGGAGAGCACTAGTGGTTCGGACACATGCAAGAAAAAATTTGATGACATTTGCAAATTCGTTGTTTGCAATTACATGCAGGACCACACTTTTCTCTCACTTGCGTCTCACTGGGCACTTGAATGCAGGACCACGCTCCTCTCTCACTCAGCAAAAGAAGCAAGTCTAGCTCCCAAGGCGGTGCAGTCAGCAGTTGCTGCTTCCGTTTTAAGGAGGTGGATAGAAAAACACCAGTGGGGGATAGAAAACATGGGTGCAAGCAAGATATTTTTGATATATATATATATATATATATATATATATATATATATATATATATATATATATATATATATATACCTACTAATAAAGAGAGAAAATTTCGGCCCCACCTCCTTTTTTCAGGGCTTTTCAGCTTTTCACCTCCTTTTTTCTCAGGGCCTTTTTCACCGCGACCCATCGCGCACCTTTTTTTTCACTTTTTTTTTTTCTGCCTTTTTCGCCCAACTATTTCGTTTTCCTGCCAAGCCGGGATACGTGTCGTATAGCATACGGAATATGCGTACTAATCGTTAGGTATAGTACATTTAAAAAGAGCTCTAAATCCGTGCAAAAAAAAAAACTCTCCACATATATACATATATACGATTTCTTGTCCAAATCCAAATAGGTGTGACGGCGGGCAAATAAAACTCTCCACGATTTTTTTTTCTTATATACGATTCATCAATCCCGGAAGTCTATATCCAAATCCAAATAGGTTCCGACGGAGGGCAAAAGAAAAAAAAACTCTCGACATACATATATCACGATTCATTAATCCGCCACTGTCACGGCGTCAATCAGGCTGTATACGGCGAGGGCAAGGACACATGCGTCGAGGCTCAAGCGCGACGCCGAGACCTTGAACAAGAAGGCTGAACGCCACCGTCGGCGCTCAGGCGGCGGCATGCCGACCTCAAGCTCGCCATCTTCGACATCTACACGCTGCTCATAAACTCGCCCAAGACCTGGCGGCTTATTGTACATGCGTACGTGTTCAATAATGCCGCGATCGAACATGCCAATATGAGCGAGCTAGCATATATATGCATATGAGATCATCGATATCGCCCGCCGTTATCGTTTATGTAGGCTTCGCGAACGCGACGTCTTGCCGAGACGGGCACGGCCAAGATGATGTGGTGTACCTCACTGCCCGACGACGGCCCGGAGCGTGTGGGAACGCCAGCAGCTACGTCGCGGCCCGCGGTTCGGGGCCGCGCGATACGTCTTGACGGAGGTAACAAGAAATTGCTAAGCGGCTAAGCCCCATGATTGTGTTTGTATCGTGGTATATATATTCTTTAAATTTGGAATTTAGGATTCCCTTGAGGTGCAAAGACGCATGTTTAGTATGACATTGAATTCTCTAAAAATTCGAAATCGAATTGAGTATTGATAATTTTCTTAAATCGTCGAGCGCGGCTCGCAACGACGCAGGTGGAGCTCGAGTGCACCGACGACCACGGATCTCAGTGCCCACCGAGGGCCATAGAGCCGCTTTGGGATGGCGGCAAGGGGAGCTCGGGCTATGAGAGCTAGCTAACAACAGTGGTCACCGAGACGTGAATCTAGGAGAAGGGGAGCATAGACACGGGCTGCAACGACGACGCGGAGTTCGAGCACCCACGTGAGCTTGATATATACATTTTTTTTCGTGGCAACGCACGGGCACTTTTACTAGTATATATAAAGAAAGAGTGTTTTCGTAAAAAACTATGAGTTGTTAGTTACGAAAAATAATTCACGTATGACCAAATTTGTAGTGAATAAATTTACAACTTCAAAATTAATTTATTATAAATATACATTTCGTAATTAGTCTAATAATATTTATTTAGCATCATTAATTTATTATAAATATAAATTTCGTAATTAGTCTAATAATTTTATTTAGCATCATAGAAATTTATAATTTAATCTATATTTAGTTAAACTTACGATATTAAAACGTAATAGAATTTTTTTTTTTTTTTCTGAACGGAGGTAATACTCCGTTGTATTTTATTAAGCACACCATTCCACTAGCTTACGCTTATCCTACCTTCCAGTCTTCTTCCCCAACCAGCGGCTGGCACGGACGCCGGCGAGCCGCGCGGCCGGAGGACCACTGCCTCCTGCGTATCGCCCCCGCCGCCGGCTTCCGCGGCCATGTCATCCGTCCACTTCTTCCCTACCTCCTCCCAGACCCCGGCCTCCGCCCGCCTCCTCAAAACCTCTCCAAATCAACCCCTCCTGCGGTCCCGCGTTTGCCCGCCACCACCGCTTTCCAGAGCGTTGGCGGCAACTGCAATGCGTGGCGATGCCCACACCTACGGCTGCGTCGGAGGGTCCGCACCCCCGCAGCGCCGGCCGACGCGCCGCCCGTGGGCCCCGACGGCGGGAGCGGAGGCGGCGGCGCCGGGGAGGGAGCGGAGGGGAGGACGAGGAGGAGGAAGGGGAGGAGAAGAAGGAGAAGAAGGGATTGCTGCCCGAGTGGATGAACTTGACGAAGGAGGACGCCAAGACGGTGCTGGCCGCGGTGGCTATCTCGCTCGCCTTCCGAACCTTCGTCGCCGAGCCGCGATTCATCCCCTCGCTCTCCATGTTCCCCACCTTCGACGTCGGCGACCGCATCGTTGCCGAGAAGGTGTGTTCCCTCCCCATTCCCTCCGTCTTCGGTTCTATTCAAAACATTTTGGTCATGTGCTGAGCTCAGATGGTCAAATGGAACTCCGGTTGCTCAAATCCTAATTATTTCGAATGAATTTTGGGCCTTTTTGACACATGTAGTATGCTGTTATGCACTATTAATACAAATTCAATGAACAGATAATCAATAATATGTTGGTGCTATTTAATATTTTTGCTTTCTGAACATGCGGTACTTTCAATCTGGATTGCTGCTGTTTGCTTCAATGACCATAGTCATGGGCTCATTTTTGTTGTGAGTCGAAGTTTCCAATTTCACTTTTCTATAGCATATATGGGCTCAAATTATTTACCTAAGGATTGGTAAACTTTGTTTTCCACGTTTGTGAAGCTCTTGGTGCTTAGCAACACTTTTACTCTTAAATATGATTTTATAATATGGTTCTATGTGAAACTACACATATTGACTACTATACATAAGAGCAATCTTGAGTCAATTCTCTAAATCTCTTGTTAGCAGTTTTGTACTTCAGGAGTTTAATTTCGATGCAACTCAAGAATTCAGTTCAAACCATATTATATATTTTTTTTTCCTAACTTTGCTATGTTTTATACATGATTCTTAGACCAAAGTAGACGATAGTTATCAGGAACAGGATTTTGTGGATCTGTCAAGTGGTAACTGGTACCTAATGGCTAATGCACTTCGAAGCTAATATTGCTTGGCTTTATCTAACTTTATCTCTTTGTTAGTTGGTCTGTAGACTAGTTCTCTTTAGCCTTTCATATTTTCCAAGTTGATAATTTGCTTAGTCCATTTGAATTTGCATGATGACACATGGCCTACTATTATTCTGGATTTGTTTATGTCTTTGCTGAAAGATGAAACCTGATGTTTGCTAATTAAGAAAAGTTATTATTTCATTGCATAATGACCATGTTAATATTTCTCAGGTTACTTACTACTTTAGGAAGCCATGTGTCAATGATATAATAATTTTCAAAAAGCCCACCAGTGCTGCAGGTACTTGCAGGTACACATATGTGCATTGTTTCTTGATGATATATGTTGTTTGTTGATTTGAATCTTTGCATATTCCTTTCAGGAGGTTGGGTATACTGATAATGATGTTTTCATCAAAAAGTAGTTGCCAGGGAGGGCGACGTTGTTGAGGTTTGTTTCAAAATCAGAAAATATTCATTTATTTGTGATGTTACATCTCTTGAGAGTAAAGGCTCTGACCATTTTCTCTGTGTCCCTGAATTTCTCTTTTGTAAGCTATTCTCTTTAAGACAGACAATTAATTGTCTACAGCTGATAGATTAGGATGTGCAACTAGCAACAAATATGTTATTTGTTTTTCTGGTTGTCTATTGCTTTTGTTATATTTGTTACCCTAAGGCCTAAAACCCAACAGGATACCTACTCAAATGCCATGTTGGAAGAAGCTGAGGACCTATTCGAATATATGATATCTGAATCCAAATATTGAACTAAATCATCCTGGAGCAATCTCTTCCAATCACTTCCTGATATTGTAATCCTCCATGCATATGGATAAAAGGATTTCCAAAATATGCATGAAAACAGCCTTGTAATTTTCTTACCCTTCTATTGCTCCCTGTGCTTGCTATGTCCAACCTGCTGCTTGTTTACCACTTCTACACGTGTCATAGTGGAAGTCATGTATTGCACCAAGTTCAACAGGATGGTTTTTATCCCAAAGCCATGGTCACTTGGTGGTATCGAATTGACTGTTTCATATCCATGCATACCACGCAAGCAATGACAGTGACTGTTGGTGTGGGTGCCAAATCTGAGGTCTTATTGTCCCAAGTTAGTGTCAATGGTTATTGTCTGCAGACTGCAGGTTTCCATATTTGTGTTAGCCACAGCTGGTTGTTTTCTGTTTCATGCTAGAATTGTCAAGGACTCATGAAGTGCTTTAGCCTTAAGTACTTAAATAATAGTTGAAGAGATAGGAAGAAAAACATACTATAAGAAAAACTCGTGGTTAATCCTACTCTTGATGCGAGTACATGTTTGAGAAATTACCATTTATATTAAGTACTTGTTTATTTGTGTGTTGCTGCACAGTTTTCTTATGTTTTGTTGCCTGGTGCAATGCAGGTTCACAAAGGAAAACTTGTTGTGAACGGTGAGGCTAGAAATGAAGAATTCATTCTTGAGCCACCTTCTTATGACATGAATCCTGTGGTATGATTTTTCTGAGCTGCTCATGGGTAACATGTGAAATCCATACATTAATCTTGTATGCTTTTTCTGCGAGATTTATGTCTGTAATAGAATGACCCTCTATCCCGCAACACTTTCTATGACAAACAAATCGCAGATACAATAATTATGTTTAAGTTGGACTAGAGTCACAGCAGTCCTGGCAGTGGCTGTATTGTTGTTTGATAGATGAATTTATAGATTATGCGACCTGATCTTAAAATTTTAATCTACTTCATGAAAAAATATATAGTTTGAGTGGCTCAATACCATGTTATGCCAAATTATGAATAAGACTAAGCTCATATTAATCAATGAAATTAGAGTTGCATCTCTTGAGACCACCTACCCAACTGAATGCATCATGCACAGATAAATTGTTGTATAAATATGGTTTCTTTTTTGATTTATGCATGAATGATGTCTTCTGGAATTTATTTTTCTAACCCTTGTAAAAAAAAACTCCGTTTACCATATTAATGCAGCAAGTACCTGAAAACTCCGTTTTTGTGATGGGAGACAACCGAAATAACAGCTATGATTCACATGTGTGGTAATGCATCAGTTCCTTTCAAATTTGTGTTTATTGTTCTCATGTTGCCAGTTATGTCATTTCAGAATTTGAATTTAATTGACCAGGACCATTGTACAACCTTTGCAGGGGCCCTCTTCCTGCAAAGAACATATTGGGGAGATCAATTTTTCGGTACTGGCCTCCTGGTCGAATAGGGGGTACTACCAAGGGTTGCTTCAACCCTGAATTAAATCCTGATGAAACAAAACCAGGATCGCTTATTGATGTCAAATTGACAAAGTAGGAAAATTGATAAGTTAGTTTTGGTGATGCCTGATGTGCAGTGGGAACTTCCCACGTTAGATTATTCCTCTTTTTGGTAGAATGTCACAGAGGAATCCTTTGTGGCATGTCGCTCTGTTAGAAATCAGAGAGTAAGACATTTCATTCTCATTAGGTTGAATGAATGATCAAAAGGCACAGAAACCATTTTGTCTCAGGGTTTCTTGGCCTTTTGCCTTGTTGTATATTAGGGAAACTTTATGTCATCTTCTGTCAGTTGAAAGGTGCCTGACCTAAGGCTGGAAAAAAAAATAAGGTCCCACTGTTGAAATCTAGAGCTTAGAACATGATGAAACCCGGGTGCAACATGACAAGAACATACTCCCTCCATTCCAAATTATAAGTCACTTGGAGGGAATACTTATTAATTCGATGTGCTATGTTGTGCAGTTGAACAGCGCAGATAAACTACCCGGATAATTTATGCTACCGTGTAGAAAAGATAAATTATGTTAAATAGCAAGTGCAGACGTGCAATTGAGCCTTTTAAACATTTTTTTTTGGTATCTTTGTAAATGTTTGGAATAAGTATGTGACTTTGCTGTAGGCTTGTCTCAGACAGAAATTCATGTAACCAAAGTGGCTTTGAATCGCCACTGATGCCCTGTCCTGCGGATACAACATGTAAATTTTGTAGTTCTGTTTGAGTCATTCTTGCATTTTAAAACCAGTGTTTAATTAAAACTCAAACTTCTATAACTTTACCATGTATTATTAAACAAAATGTATGAACCAAATGAATATACTGTCAATATATACTGTATATTGTATGGTAGATTTAATAAAACTAGTTTGACGTAGTGGGCTCTACATAGCCACTGTTTTTTTTTTTTTGGAAAAATTGGGTACGGATGGTCCGTACCCTGCGCTGTGCGGACGTCCAACTAGAGGATGACACGTGGATTTGTTCTAACCGGCTCTCTCCATCTCCCAGTGTCCTCGAGATTAAGCATGTGCGCTCTCGGCTCCAAGAGCTCACGCAAGCCGGGCCTCATCTGCCGCCGCCGCCGCCGCCGCGGCTCCGAGTCCTGAATCATCCGCCAACACAGCGCGTAGACACCACCATCCGTCACCGCCGGTGGCCGACGCTTCTGATGGCTTCGCTGACACCATTGTCCAGCTCCTTCCTCTCTGTCAATGACGTTACTTCAGATTCATAACTCTTATTGCAACTGTGAATCTAAACCTGAACCTGAATACGTGACTTCCGCATAAGCGAAATTCTGCTGCTACAGATGTTGACCAGCACCTATAGCTTCACTACTTGCCTCATGTGATGCTCAGAAGTATTCCAAGCTCGAGCTGCTTACTAGTTGGAGAGAAGAAATCAAGCAGTGTGGTAGTACAGTCGCAACCTTGGTGGGAATGTATCAGGATCAATCTTGAGGATCCTTTCATCTTCTTCCCTCTCTTCTTTGCGCCTTGCATTGTTGTGCTGGTCACGCATCAACTGAATCTTGTCATTCTCAATCTTAATCAATGCTTCGTTGTGCCTCTGTATTTCCTCGAAACGCATCTGATCGATGGAGGCAAGCTGCTGAAAACAATCATTTCTACGCACAGCTTCCTCCCGCAAGATAGAATTTCTTTGCAATGAAAGATCTTGCATTCTCGCTGCGTACTCTACAGAAGCGGATGAACCGGCATCGGAATTTGCTTTCTTCTTCGCTGCTTTGGCTGAATCCCAGATTTAAGCAACCTCTTTGAACATGACATGCCAAGCGATTGAGCACGTTCACACCTGATTCTGAACCTAATGTCTTTGGGGAAATCGAGATGCGAATGGAAACCTGCGCTGGTACCGCCCCTCTTCCAGCTAAAACTGGATTGAGATGAGCATGGGCCAAGGGGATTGCTGCCAATGGGGCTGCAGCCTGCTTGCGGCGGTGGCGGTGACAGGTATCTTCGCGTCGGTGGCGGCCATAGCAGTGGCGGCGACGGCAGTGGCAGTGAATTGGACAACAGGTATCCTGTGGTGAGCGCTTGGAGCAGCGGCCATGCATGGTGGATGAATCGCAGACAGTCCGGACTCAGGGTAGCGGCACCGGCGCCGACGGCACAAGATGAGGGCGGGCTCGCGTGTTGGAGCTAAGAGGAGCCGAACCAATATTGGGGTGGATGATCCGAGCCACCGCTAGTAGGCAAAAGTCAGCCGGTCAATTAACATCCACGTGTCGCAATTTGAATGGCCGTCCACAATAGACACCGGGTACGGACCATCCGTACCTTTTTTTTTTTTTTTTTTTTTGGCCTGTATTGCTAATCTCACAGCCCCCCGGCCGTGAACTCAATTGTCTTCCTGCAATACTACGGTACGGCGGCCATTGTGCATATGAAATATACTAGTATTTCCCCGTCTTATATAAATAAATGAATTTCGAGATTTTCTGTTTTTTCTTAAATTTGATTGAATTTATAGGAATAAAAGTACTAATACAAATTATAATAAACTATTATAATCAGAAGAATTTTTTTTACTATATTTAGATAATACTTTTGTATTTCTCAATGTAGAAAAAAAATAGTTTTCCTTTGTGCGAATTTAGATCCGTTACATCTTCATCCAGTGGTTCACAACCGTAATTGCCTGAACATATGCTATTTTCCAGACACATGGAAAATAGGATATTCTTTTTATTTGGCTTAGCATGAAGATCCAAGCTGCATGAGTTTTTGGTATATGCACACGCCACACACTAGTTATTTTACCAATAAAAAAATAAGGGCACGCACAAGTCGCAGGGACAAATCATGAGAGCGTAGGCATGTCGGCCGCCTCCTTGCTCTTGGGCGTGGACTACTGCTGCCCCAGGAACGGCGCGTCAGCGTTGGCGTCGCTGCAGTAGAGGCAGGGGTGCTGCTGGAACCCCTGCTCGCCGAGCACCTCCCTGGCGCGGCGCACCAGCTCCCGGTTGCTCATCGGCGTCGGGTGCGCTGCCAGCACAGCCTGCAGCGCGGAGCTGAACGCCCCGCACGCCCTGCTGCCGGCCGCCGCGACGTCGTCCCCTCCACGTCCGCCGACGTCTCGTCCGTCTGGCACCCGCTCAGCAGGATCCCCGCATCGGCGCCGCTGGTGGCGCTGCCGTCGTGGTGGAGGTGGTGGAACTTGGCGCTGGCGTCGTCGCCAAAGAGCGCCACGAGGTGGTCGGCGACGTGGTGGGACGCGTCAACGCCCGACGAGCTGGACAGGTGGCCGTGAACCGCGGCGTACGGGAGGAACCGGCCAGCGTGGAGGTCGTGGTGGGCGGTGGCGTTGGGGCCAATCTGCTCCTTCTCCTGGTCGATGAGGCCACCGCTGTGGCACGAGTCGGACACCATGGTGAAGGTGGCGCCGGCCGGCACGCGGTCCACCAGCTGCCGGAAGTCCACGTCCGTGATGAGGTTGAAGTCGCATGGCACGATGGCCTCGTCGTCGCGGTCACCGTGGCGGTGGCGGTGGCGGCGTGGCCTGCCGCTGACGGGCGGCACGAGCGTGCCGTGGCCACTGAAGTGGAAGAAGAGCACGTCCCCGGTCGCCGCGCGAGCCACCATGTCGGCCAGCGCGCGCTTGACGTTGGCGCCGGTCGGGAGCACGTCGGTGCGGTCGTCGTCGGTGAGCACGGTGACGTCGCCCGGCGCAAAGCCGAAGCGGTCGAGGAGGACGGTGCGCATGGCGTGGACGTCGTTGATGCAGCCCCTGCAGCTGGTACTCCGTGCCGGCATAGTTGCAGCCCACCAGAACGCCCAGTATCTTCTTCTTCCCCGTGCGTGCCTCCATTGCCGTCGTCTTGTTCTTCTTATGCCTCTAGCTCGATACCTCGATCTGGTACGGTGTGCTTCAGTCTCTGCGTGCGGCTTCCATTATAAATAGACTTGGTGATCATAGCAGTTGTAATTGAGTGCGCCATTGTCTTAGATTGGATCATTCGTTGCTTGCCTTGTGGATGCAAGCAAATAAGGACCATTGTCTTGGATTGATCATTCGTTGCTTGCCTTGTGGATGCAAGCAAATAAGGAAGATATAATTTGCCTTTGGACTTTGGAGTAAAGAAAGCAGCTGGACTTGACTGAGGCTGGCTTGCTTGCATCCACGAACTTGCAGAGTTTGCAATGAGAATGTGAGATGAGATCATCACGCACAAATTCATCCCAACCAGGTGTGTGTATAGATTAAAAAAAAAAAAGCTTAAGCACGAATGAACATCTGTCCTAGTCTTGCTGAGGCGTCCACAGTGCAATTAGGTCGGTCGATCGTCAAGAATAATCCTTTTAAGATGGGGACCCTGCGTGCAAGAAATGAATTTGGAGTCCCAGTCGATCGGTCACCTTCAAGTGAATTTTATTGTATAAACCTAGTACTTATTATTACTTGTAGCTCAATAAATTAATAAATATGATTCAACAGGAGCCAGTTTACATTGTTGATAACCGAAATCTATCTAGATCATTAAGGCATTGCCTTTTATTTTTTTCTCAAATATGTATGACCTTAACTCGTGTAAGATTGAACGCTATTTCTTTGCTTCCACGCCTGCCTAAGCCGTCTTTTTGTTAGCCAAAAAGTGGCATGCATGTGCACCTCAAGTTGGTGCAACGGCTCATGTATCATTTTTGGAAGAAAAAAAAAGAAGAAATTAGTTGATTAAGCAACTCTAAGAGTTGATCTATTGTAGGATGCAACAGCCAAGTACCATGGAGCACAACTGGGCAACTCATTTACCGAACGAGTCAATCTGCCTCTTTTTGAAAACATTCATACTGAGTTCCGTTGCACACCTGGCTCTGTTTGTCAGCCTCATCTTGCATTCTTGCCCACACACTAGCCTAAATGCAGCATGCTTTCATTGCTAGTACTCTTGGGAGACCGCAAGGAAAGGCTCGAAGGTGAGCACCAGCCTGATGACCTCTGTTAGACTCAGGAGCAGAAACACTATCTGGCCGCCTGCATGAATATATGAAAATGTCAAATTGGAGATTAATCAAAACGCCCTTTTAACATTTTGTTCAGATCTGAATCTTCTATGCTTTTATTGCAGTAACTACTTGTAAGATCCTGTTGTAACATTTAAGAAGGTATTTAGTAGTGCAAAATCGCATATATAAATTTAGAGTACTCATAAATTTACCTGGAAAGAACACGGCATGCTGGCGCTTTTCTGCCCATGAGAACCTACAGCCATATGCGTTTCAACAGTGAGCTTCTTGTTAAAAACAACATATGCAGGCACATAAATTTGCTTGTCCTGACTGGTCCATGCTTTCATGTTTATCACACAACAAGGAACCACTAATAATAAGCTAGGACTGGTAGCCAAAAACTGCCAACATTTTGAAGACTGCTATGAGCATTATATTATATGAATATAAAATAATAATAGGAGGGTCAGGCAGCACTGCTAGGTTGTACATACAAGATGCCTGCTATGGCTGGAGCAAAAGCCTTGGACAAAGATATTGCCATTGTAGGCAGCTATTCGGTTTGCAGCGCCTCTTTGTTCTTGTGGCTGCAGATAGCACCCGGTTCAGATGCTAGGTTTATTTGACATGTTGACAACAATATCAATAACTGAATCTCTTCTTGGCGGGGCATCGAATGATAACCGATAGAACTGGCATAAGTTGGGCATGTACCACAGCATTGTTTTGCAGAAGGGAAGTGCCGGTAACTCTAGTGATCCGATCAACATACTTAGACAGTAGTATCCCAAAGCTCAACATTTGAATGAATCACAAAGGCATACTAAAAATACACAACCGGCATCTTTTTGTCCTGAATTATTAATTCTATACAACAATACATGAGTGTATATGTATATTTAACCATGTAGTGGTTGCTGATGTGTTAAATCAGAGCTTAATCATAGTGAAGTACTTACTGCAAAAACGTTTTTGAGCATTGCTGCAATGAAGAGAGGCTCATCAAGTCTTATTCCTGACAAGTGTGCCATGAAGGGATAAGCAGCAATTATTGGTATAGATAGTGCCTGGGATGCTTATTGGTCAACTGACAGAAATATAAACAATTTTAAAAAAAAAAAAAGGCATCAGTATGGATTGGATACACTGTAAGATGTCAAACAATAATGGTGACTGATAACACACCGATGAAACTCAGTTTGAATTGATTGGACCAAGGATTTTATTGATCCAACAGTAAGCAAAGATTTGATATACTAGAAGACTGGCACCTGTTGGGCAGAGGATAGTATCGGCAATCCTGAAATTGTATTTACTACAATGTACAGGATTTATAACAATAAAACACAAACAACTGATCAAGTGGATGCCTCAGATTATTTATTTATTTATTATTATTATTTTTTTGAAGGGGAGTAAATGGTTGGAGTGGAATTACATGTGACCGTAAAGAAGTAAGAACTTGACCACATCTTTAGACGCTTAACGCTAAGCCCGCCATATGTTTCTGTTACTTACGGTCCATACTGATTTTGAATCGCAACATTATCTAACTTTCGAAACGATTCATTTCAATGTAGAAGCTGTTGGAGTCGGAAAGTGGTACATCAGTGTATGCGGTGTCATGAAGGGAGAAGACGCAGTATGTTATAATGTAGGACATCAGTGGCCAGTTTCTGAGTCTCTTATTAGTTGGCTCTGTACTTTCCTGACTTGTAGTACCTTCTATCATTTCAACAGCTCTCTCGAGGCCTTTGTGCTTATGTAGGGTCTCTTGTTTAGTTGCTCGATGAATGACAAGTATAGAAATAAGCCAGCATCAAAAGTGCAAATTTATCTAACAAAATTTAATGTAACTTAATAAGGTAGGACAAAATATTCTCATGGAATTGGGACATATTTATGCATAGAAAAAATCATAAAATGCATTAAAAAAACTTTCCAACATTACAACAAAATTTTTGAAAGCATACATTGATATATAGAGCAGGTTGTACTTACCGCCTTTAATGGAGCCATGCACAGCTAATGAAAACCAAGGTGGAGGAAAAGATATACATAGACAAGGCAATAAATATGGGAACCTGCATGATGCTGGAACAAGAAGATCAAATGAAAAAAAAAAATCTTAGTTTTAAAAAGGAATTAATTTTGGTCGAAAGGAATACTACCTTCCCACGGGTTTCTTATGTAATAAGGAAGGAAGGGAAATGGAGAAGGTTAAAAGTAAGTAATCCAAATGGTTGACAAACAATAATCTTTGTCAGATACCTGCGCTAGATAGCCCCCAATTGCTGGGCAAGTTATAACACCCATTCCCCATTACCTAAATTAAATTAAATGGATCAAACAGAGTCTATTGTAGTCAGTATGTGCTTATGTGTAGAGCTGGAGCTTACAACTTCAATGGAGTAGAGCTGGAATTAGGCTGCAGCAACTGACTGACAGTGACATATGTATTTCCTTCATCTCCTCTTATTAGGAATTGCCACTTTGAACATAATAGAGCACATAACCTTACTGGTGTTGTGGTGCAAGAAATTCGTTGAGAGCCCCAAGAAGAAACCTTGTAGCAATAGCAAAAAGCCACTCAGCACAAACAAAAGGGGTGAACACAATGCTGAAACATAGACAAAAATGAGGTCCAGATCATTGCATGATTTATTTGAAGAAATCGCTTTGATACTTGAGTAGTTCATCTAGTAGCTCTTCCCCATGATTCACTGGACTATTACAGCCACAACCCAGATAAAGTGTCTGAAAGATCAGAATCAGACATGTTTCTAATAGTTTTATAATCTGCTAAAAATGTATATTCACTTATGGTGCAAAACACTTTGCCTGCAGCATAGAGGGCTCTGACAACTGAAAATGTCCATGCATAGGTGGCTATAGGGACACTAGAGCAGATGGTTCACAAGCAATAGCTCGGTGGCAATAAACATGCAAAGCAACAATTCTAGAAGATGTGTCTTTCTCCTCATGCATATATCCTGTTTTGCATAGATTTAAAGTTCTGGTCCATGAGATTAGGACGCAGGGCTCATAATTTCAGAGGTTCAAGATGATGCTGAAGGGCTTAGGTTTAGTGACTCTAAACCAAAAAAGGGTGAAGCTGACAATAAAATGCTGTGATAAATTTCTCTTATTTGGTTGAATTGGATGTAAAAGGTTTAGTAAACATTGGTTTTGATATGTTTGATCTTAAGAATTTTGTACTTAGCTTTTGTTCTTCAAGTCATTGTAGGGCGCCCGAAAGGCGCTTGATGTTCTAGTAACCATAACAGTGGGGTACCATTATGAAAGGCAACCTCATAAGTTACCAGCTGATCAGTATCCATTCCACCTACTGGTTCCTAGTTTCAGTTTTTTTAGTTGTTGCAACTTGGTGAAACCCAAGTGCTGATGCTCCACATGAGATCATCAGCAGCAGATTAAACAGCTGATAACCACTTAACTACCAGAGTGCCTATACATGTCTAGGCGATACAGTTTCCTACATATATATGTTGTAACATCACTGCCATGGGATTAAAGCTTCACATAATTGCCTGGTGTTACATTGAACATTTGTCAATCTTGCTTTTGGTCAGCTGAAATGCTGGAATCACCCAGGCTCCACAGCTGCACTGCATACCAGCCCAGTTGAATTGTCCCAGACGGGCTTTGCATCCCATGCAAAAGAGCTTGTTTGCAACATATCCTTCTTCCACTGCAAACAGAGCACAAAGCAGATGAGAACTTTAGACATTCATGACAATGCTCTAAAAACAAGAGGTAAAACATCATGCGTGGAAAACTGACCAGTTTGCATCCACTTCATGGGCTCCACGAAGATGCATGGACATTCTGGTTTTTCGCCATCCTCAAGCACATTGGAGAGTTTTCCTGCTCTGAAGCTCTTGCCACCCGCACCTACTTCATGGGTAACAACAAATTCTTGTGTTGCAAGCATTCTCCGGCATTTTCTGCAGCGGTAAATAACACCTGGATCAGAAGTTCGCTTCTCTAGGTTAACATCAGATTCTGCAGCTGTTTCCTGGCATGTTTTAGTAGGTTCTTCCTTAACCTCTAAGCCTGCTTCTGGAACAGCTTCCTTTTCTGAGATAATATCAGTTTTGACCACTGCGCCCTGACATGTTTCCACAGGCTCTTGGTTAACCTCAGATACTGGAGTTTCATCAGTTTCCTTTTCTGGGTTAACATGATTTTCCATGGGATTTTGACTGATCTCTGATCCCAGCTTGTGATGAATCCCCGAGTTAGGCGTCTGACCGGCTTCCATCTCCTTCAAGCCACATAATATCAGTTATACTAAAATTTCCATAAATGCAACAACCCTAGAATAATAATATGTAAAGTTAACTTACCGTGCTTTTTAAACTTGAAATCAAAGCCTCCATCAGTGCACAGAAGTTTGATTTGATTCCTGCAGTGTTAACAGAAACAAATAAGAGATCAGAATAGCACCTTGTAACACATAAAGCAAAAAAAGTTTCATAAGAGACTACAAACTAAACACAAATGTAAAAAACATACTCCCTCCGTCCCAGGAATAAACGTTACATCTGTGATTCAATTTTTTTTTCCCACAAATATTGGCCACTGTCATCTAACTGAAGAACAGTCTGACCTGACGGAGGAACAGCTGTAAAAAAGAAAAGAAACAAAGCACCAACACTTCCTGTCCACTCATTCATTTGATTTTGTTTTAAAAATACAGAAAAAGAAGAATGGCGGAGGCTCTGGAATGTCCCTGTTCACCGTTCGCACGGTGCCAGAGCTGACATTGCAAGGGCATTTTGGTAATTTCGTTTTCACCTTGGTATGTGTGCCCAAAGACAGATGTACAAATATTTCGGGACAGAGGGAGTAACTGCTAACATATAATTGAGAATGAAAAAATTACAAAAAACTATTGTTCAGCTATCTAAGCATCACTTGCAGTTAATTACATGGTTACTGAAAAAGAATTCCATCACTTGCAGAAGCACATCCCTTCTGATTATCGTGACACTGGGTTGAGACTACTCAAGAATGTTCAATCTCTGAGCGTATTAGCTAGTAATGCTAAGTACAAAAGGTATTCAAGTCATCAGAATGTACTCATTCTGTTATACTGTAAATTATTTAGCAATGCTGTCCACTAAACCAAACTGATTTGTCAGCATATGTGCCAAAAACACAACATGACAGGCTGGAACCGGAATTTAGGTTAGCTACAACAACAGGCAAGAAGTTATAAAGCCTACATGATTTTTGAAAACACAGTTAATCTCTCATAACATTATAAAAGTCACTAAACATTATTACTGGTGCAGGGTATTTTGTTTCATGGAGTAACTCTATTTTTTAATTTAATCCAATCATCCATGTGCAATTCAACCACAACACCATCAAACCCGCATTTTCAATGTGTCCTTGTGTTCAGCTAAACAAAGCAATTCCCTAATAATCCCTTGCAGGACATAGTATTCAAAACATATCGCATGAAGTTTAAAAGAATCAATTATTTAGTAAATCAAAATAGTATTCAAACTAATTAAAATGTTGTGGTAAACTGATTGTTCCAAAATCTATCTCACATTCTCATCAAAAAGATGGATCTAGACATGAAAGTACGATTCACATGAGGTAAATCAATTGAAAGATATATGTTTCTTTGTTCTTCCATATTTAGCCTTCACTAAAATTCTGTTTTCCCTGGAAGCCACATTCCCAGCTCTTCCAGAAAAAACAGAGAACACAAATGAATCAAAGATCATGGTTTTCCTTAATGAAAAGGGAAGGATAACAGAAAGCTATATTTCCACTACTGCAGAACCACCTTAGGCTGTCTCCAACAGCTCACCCAAAATACAAAATAGGTCAAGCACAGTTGTTTTTAGGTGCCAAAAATACACTCCAACAGAGTAGGCATGTAGAGCCTGCATTTTGCGCACCGGAAAAAAGCGAAGGCATATTTGCATCTTTCTCTCTCCTGGAGGCAAAGCTCCAGCACTCGTAGCAGCAGGCCCGTAGCAGGTGACTGGGTGGAGCGGCCGGCACTGCCAGGCGGACCCACTGCGTAGATCTGGTCGGATGGGGATGAGGAAGAGTCGGCTGTTGGAGAAGCTTTGTTTTTGGTCTCACATCCTTTTACTGTGTGCTATGTAAATCAGCCAATGCCTCTCACATTTTGCAACCACTGTTGGAGATAGTCTTAGTGACCAGTTTTGCAGCACCAGAACTGGCTGGAATTTTTTACAGACAAGACAATCAGCAATGCAATGGGTGCAGCTGACTAAAGTTGTTTTTTCATTGTCATCAACTTTAATGGATTTTGAAAAAAGATCAATGAACATACAGAAAACTAAATGCATCCAGAATTAAACACAAAGTATATTTTAAAAACACAAGGTATTTTGAAAAAAAAATACTAAAAAAGCTCGGTGTGCTAATGTCTAGCACACGCCACCACGGGAGATACAGACGGCCCTATTTCACTGGGCCCTTTTTAATTTTTTGTTTTTTTACGGCTGTGCATCTCACTCTCGGAGAAGATCTTTTCACTGCATATTGTTCGTCCGTGCCCGGGCACACACAGATTCGTGCAGCGCCAAGGGTAAACGGATGGGCTCGGTGGTGGCCTCTTTTTGTGTGCACTGGGGCATCTTTCGCAGCTGACAGCCGTGTATCTTCCCGTGGAGGCAATGGAGCGGGACGGATTTCGCTTAATAAACTCATTTATTCCTAATTAGTTCGCCCGTATGGTACTAATCAAACGTACCTACCAGCGGCGGAACCAGCAATTAGGTTAGGGTTTGCGAGCTCGGCTTCCCGCAGCATGGAAGGGAAGATTAAGGAGTGGGAATACCTGGTGCTCGTCTCCGGCGAAGAGATCGACCAAGGGCCCCGGTAACTGGCGTAACGGCAGCGGCCGCGGCCGCGGCGGGCGGCGGGTGGCGAGTGGCGCAGAGAGAAAAAAAGAGAACGCACGATCAGATTTTTTTTTTTTCCTTAAAGAAGCGTGCGGCTGTGTTGTAACCTAGTCCGGCCTTGTTCGGCCCAATAGAGCCCACCCGTTCGTCGATCATTTCTATTGCAAATTGCTTTTTTTTTTTTTTTTGTTTTTTTTATTTATCTTCATGTCCCCACGGGAGAGTAGGCTAGCTAGTGGAACATTATTATTGTTAATAAAATAGAAAAAAATATATCCATGTATGGAACGTTATTATTGTTAATAAAATAGAAAAATATATCCATGTACTCCCTCCGAAAAATATGCAAGTGTGAGAAGCTTTTAATAAAATAGAAAAATATATCCATGTAGAGTATCTCGGGAGGGCATATGACTTGTTGCATGATTATCAAAAAGGCTTGTGCACCTTCGGTCCAGTTTGTAAGACGTAGTTTGAGGTGGTATAGTCTCCTAAATTTCACTTCACTCATTATTTATATTATATTGTTATAGTTACTTACCAACTTATGATTCTTGAATAGTGTACTTGAGTTATGCACCTTATAGACCGGATCAGAGCGAGTATAAGGGCACTCACAATGCAGACTCTACCATAGAGTCTAAACTTATTTATTATCATCATATTTATTGCACTTTGCTAATGTGGCGCTGATGTGGCAGTATATTTATGGAAGAGAGAGTGAGAAAAAAAGACTCCAAGTCTTATTTGGACTCTAAGTCCACATTACCTAAGGTAATAAATAGTTTTAATCTATAACTCCTATAAAGGAGAACCCCACTAAGGGGAGTTATCTCAACATGCGAGATAGGACACCTCACCATCCACCTGTAGGCTCTCCTACCTCCACCCGGCCCGGCCGCTGCCCTCTTCCTTCCATCTTCCAGGCGTTTCTATCGCCTCCACTAGCCATCACACATGCATCTCATTTGACACGCATGGAGCCATTATGCATGAACGTCTGCATGCAAAATCGCAACTTACGGTTTAGCTACACCTCCCCACTAGCCATCACACATGCATATATCCTCCTCCACTAGCCATAGCCATCATGCATCCATCTCATTTGAAACGCCACAAGCCACCTCCAATCTTCCGTATAAAATGAACCCCTCCCTTACCTGGAGTCTGCAAACCTTTTGTATTCCCCGACATATGCCCAGGATCTCGAAACCTTAATGTCCTCTGGCTCCTCCATTAGAAGCAGAGGGCGCATCCTTTGATTAATGATGATCGCTGAATGTTCACCGGTAATGATGCCTATAGGACGATCGCCACTCCTCCCCGCGCCGCTGCGAGGCCCCATGGCAAGCACCAAGAGGCAGGATCTCCTTGGCCGAAAGCCAGTCAGCCGGACGTTTATGAGTGCTCTCCTATCACAGTCTTTGCCGGCCATATGATGTATCCATGTTGTATGGTTAATTGCTAAGTATGTACTGTATTATATTCCATGCTTTCTCCTACTACTTTCCTATTATGTTTTTTGTGCCACCACATGCAGGATGTGGTCAACGAAGTCTCCTACCTTCCCATTGCACGTATTACCTAAAATTAGAAATATAGTTTGTAATTACCATAAGAAATCTCATTAGTACTTCTATCATATTATTCATGTCCATTCAACTTCTCTATTTAGCATATATAATCAAATTTATTCAAATTTTTCTCTTGTACATCCGCAGCAACGCTGTGGGAAGAATCCTCTAGTAACCTAGAAAAGGGAGGGCATATAACTTGTTGCATGATTATAAAAAACGGCTTGTTCACCTTCGGTCCGGTTTGCAAGACGTAGTTTGAGGTGGTATAGTCTCCTAAATTTCACTTTATTCATTTATTTTATATTATACTATATTATATTGTTATAGTTAGTTACCGGCTTATGATTTTTGAATAGTGTAAAGCTTGAATCATGCACCTTATAAAATGGATCAGAGCGAGCGGCGTC
Source organism: Hyparrhenia diplandra (assembly GCA_015847255.1). Lineage (NCBI taxonomy): Eukaryota > Viridiplantae > Streptophyta > Magnoliopsida > Poales > Poaceae > Hyparrhenia > Hyparrhenia diplandra. The sequence goes on from JADLZK010006730.1 coordinate 52,379, forward strand.
ACTGCACGGCGCACGCGCGCCCAGGACAGGAAGCGGCGCGCGCGCGCGAGTTACGATAGCAGTGCACGCCGGTAAGCATAGCTG